>JAXQQM020078763.1:0-155339 GCA_034641835.2 Pinus albicaulis | reverse complement strand
AAAGAGGATGTTGCTTCTGGAGAGGTAGTGGATGCTACTGTCTACAGGAAGTTAGTTGGCTCACTGATGTATTTAGTGACAATAGACCATACATTAACTACGCAGTTAATCAGTTGATTCAAGCTATGGTTAAGCCTACCAATATCTTTTGGAAGGCAGGAAAGCATGTCTTGAGATACCTGAGGGGCACATCAGAGTATGGATTATGGTACAGACAGATAGAGGTAGTGATGCATTAAGGCTTCACAGATGCAGATTGGGCAGGTTGTCCATCAGATAGAAAGAGCACATTAGGAGGGATCTTCAGCATAGGATTGGCAATATTTTCTTGGTACAACAAGAAGTAGCGATCTATAGCACTCTATTCAGCAGAAGAAGAGTACATGGCATCAAGTCAAGCTGCGTGTTAGGCTATCTGGATGAGAAATATCTTGGTTAGTTTGTTTGGTTCCCAGATGGATCCAAAAATGATACATTGTGATAATCATGGTTGCATTAAAATCTCGATTAATCATGTGTTTCATGATAGGTGCAAGCACATAGATATTCGATGCCACCATCTCAAAGATTGTGTGCAGAGGCAAATAACGTTACTTCAGTACATTCCCATGGAATATCATGATGCAGATATTCTAACGAAGGCGCTCAACAAGAGAAAATTCGAATACCATAAAGGCAAGATCGGGGTGAAGGATAATCCCTTTCTTGTTAAGAGGGAGTGTTGAAGTTCAACAAGAAATTTCAGCACCCATGCTAGTGTGGGACCAGGAGGTCCAAGAAACACCTACATTGGTGTGGGACCACAAGTCTTAGCAACACCTACACTGGTGTGGGCTAAGTTTGGTGCATGACTATTTTAGTTATCCCTTAATTAATATGGACAATAAAATGTAATCTAATCTCAAAATAACTTGTAATAGTTAACTGAGTGTGATAAACTTATTTAACTCATTAATTTCGAGTTGAGGGTCGTTGGTGAGGTGTGCATAGTAATTATAGTTGTAAAAAAGTTTGAAGTGTAGTGGTGCATTAGTTAATGTAGGTTGTAATCAATTTAACTCATTTAAGTGAGTTAAACTCAGTTGTGCTAGTTGTAATTGTTAGATACACTAGTGAGAGATCAAATTTATCAAGTATTGGTCAGTTTTATCCAGGACAGTGTGAGACAATTAGCTGAGTATAGGAGGGCTCTTATGAGAAGAGTTGTATGTAATTATTTCATGTATAAATGTTGAATATACAATAGAAGATAGTGGGGTTTTGAGCAGCAAGCTTCCCCTGAGAAATTATTTGTGTTGTCGTTTGTTTGATTCTTCTTTGCTTCATGTGATTGGTGATTATGTTTTTAATTTTTCAATTGATTTGTAGAAGTGATTTAGTATTTAACTTAGTACATTGTTAGATCGGATTGAATCCATGATATACATGATTGTTGTATAATTTCTACATCATGAACAACACTTGGTATTATTGAAACTACATGGATTTTTTATCGGTCAGTGGCTCAATTCTTGAGGTTCTATGAAACGATGTGCTCTCTTGTCGAAGTCCAGGGAAATGGGTTCAATTCTGGTCCATTATGTTCTCTCATTAGTATCATCCTGTGTGTTCAATGGGAATGCTTCTTGTCTTGTTCCTCTATTGTTAGCACTTACTCAGTTTGCCTTTCAAAGGAACCATTCCATGGGAAAAAAGACAAATTCAACCATTTGTAGCCTCCAATGACCAATTTCTATTTGTGATCTCAAAGGAATTTGACGAGCAAGGGATCCTGTGACATTCAGATTACATGCAACACTAAAGACTTCTAGCCTCGGTTTCAAGAGAAAATTCATAAATTGAAAGAGGAGATTCTTGTCCTCCATCTTAAACACAATGATTTGGTCTATACCATCACAACAACACTGGAGATTCTCATTGATCATTGAATTCTTATCCAACAATTAGAGGATGGAATTTCTAGTTTGTGCTAATAATTGGATAATTGAAATTATCCATTGGTAAAAGTCACTATGATTCTTCATCCTTCAGCAACACTACCATTTATATCAAGCTGTTTTTTCTTGACCTTAATGAACCAATTCCATACTTGGATATGGGTGAAACCCATAGTGATATTTATTCTCCTCAACTAACCAAGTAGTATGTTTGTTAAAGCATCTAAAAAACTGGGAGTATTTTATAATGTATTTACAACTAGACACTTTTGGTTTGATATAATCATAGGCCAACATTTCATGCCATACATGGACAATTATGGGGATGTGCCTTTTTTCCACTTTTCATCTTTCTGTGCTTCGTTATATGTCTGATATTTTGCAAGGTCAAGCAAACAGATAACATCCATGAAAGTAGGATGAGTCAAATATGCATCGATGGAGGTATATCCTGATAAGAAATCAGAAAATTCATGAGAGACTCGATGAAATATTTTGCGACCAACATTTAGTTTGGTGAAGGTGTGGCTACATGTGACAAGGTGCAATTTCTGGAGCATATGGCAAGTTTCTTGAGCACTAATGTCACGAAATACAATTTATTATAAGTGAAAGCATCGATAGGATTTTGAGGTACGATGAATTAGATGTGACATAGCTGCAATTTTGGTTAACATATGGTGGTAGGTCTTAGATCTCCCCTCTGCTTTGGAAGCATATTTAGCAATGTAGCTCAGAACTGCATGCCGAGAGAGAACGGGTTGGAAATCTACATTTTCTCCCCATACTTGAAGTATAATAGGATTATGGATGTTCAAGCGCTTGTCATTGCATGCTGGATGATATATCTTTTGGCCAGTTTCATCAATGTAGAGTGATGATTCCATTTCCACTTTAGAGGGAACTTATACCTACATTCAAAGGTAGACCCTTTTTTGTGTAGAAATTTTTAGTTAGTGCATTTTGTATATCTTTGAACTCTATTCAAGATTTTTTTTGGAAAAATACTAAGAGGGGGGGGGTGAATCAGTATTTAGGACTTACTCAAACTTTTACTTTTTCATTCTATAAAAACCCATACGCTACTTTTTTGAAGCCAACTAGCGTATACACGTGGATATCCTTCATAAAACTCGCGTATATACAGAGATCTTATTATGCCATTAATTCTTTACTTAGATCTATGCAACATTCATTATTATGATGATTAGATAACATTAAGCATGTGCAGTAATAACAGAATAAACCATCACACATAAGCATCACACTAGAACACCAGGATTTAAGGTGGAAACCCAAGTCGGGAGAAAACCACCGCTGCTGTCGTCTTAGTCTTAAATATTTATTATATAAAAGAACCATGTTACAACCATGTACTGGCGCAGACTCATACCAGCACGCAGGCACCCACCTGTAGAAGGCTACAACCTTCTCTCGTTTACCGACCTCACAGGAAGGGAGCTACAACCCCCTGCTCTCATTTTACTAGCCTCTCTCACGGAAGAAGATACGATCACTCTGTTTCGGCCTCTCACAGAGGAAACTACCGCCCTGCTCTTGTTCCTGACCTCACAGAAGAAACTGTTATTTGAAAGGCTACAACCCTCGGCACCACCATGGACCACGTTTCATCAATTTTCATACTGGATCCAATAGCTTCAATAGATCACAACTTGCAGGCCACTTTTCATCATATTTTCAGACTGGACCCACTCCACACATTTAAGCTCAATCATACATCAAACTGAAACTTATACCCTTATCAATTCATTCAATGAATCATCAACCAATCAATCAACAACTTGATCTTTTCTCAACATAGTCAGCAACATAATCAATATTCAGAAAAGCCAGATCTGTATGAATACATCATAGACATATAGCAGTAATACAGTAGAACAGATCACACATTTCATACCACATACTTCAGCAAACCCTAGTTTTAATACGCGCTTTCCTTTCACCGATCCTGCGTATATACGCGCTTCCATGCATATCAACCCGTGTATACATCTTCACATACTTTAGAACTGGTTTCACATTCCATACGCGCTTTCGCTGAATTAAACCCGCGTATATACGCGCTTCATCTACTGCAAACAAGCGTATAGATCTTCAAAGATTATGGGGCAGCACAATTCTTCAGAACATATATATATCTCAGATTTTACCCTTCACTTCAGATAGATGTTCACCAGATCACAGATCTAATTATTCCACAAACAGATATAGAAAATACAAATACATTTCAGATCTAGAGATCCCTCTTCATCATTTTCTTCATAGGTGCATCATAGATTCAGATCTATCATCAAACTGTTACCCTTTCCATTCAGACATAATTCAGAGTGAAGTATACATTCAAACCCAGACTCATGCACACCCATTGCACAATGAATTTCTTCTCCTTAAATAGATCTAGCCTTTGACAATACCATGAGCCAAAACCACACAACTTTCGATGGTATTCCTGGACGGGATCACATAGACAATCCAGCGCTCAATACAATGGGTCAATACCATGGTAGTAACCCCTGGTTTTATTCTTTTAGAGCGCAATTGAGCATACGCGACTTGGCGCGTACTTTTCCGCGTACATACGCTACTTCGCCTTAACAAATCCGCATATGCATAGTGACATACCTTATTTATCATTTATTTGGCACTTCCTGAAATTCCTTTCTTCTGTTACTTCTGAGATACTCGTAGAACATCAGATTTACATCATTAATAAACTCATCAAGCATCAAGAACAACTTCATTAAGTAGGTTGCCATCATCTTCATCAAGTGGGTTGCCATCAAGGACAACACTCTGCATCATATTGCCAACAATCTTCCCCTTTGGACTTGATGGCAACCACGATGGTGTTTGATCACCACAACAGATAGATACATTAAGCATAATGATATTCTCCCCTATTCAAACACCATGTCACTCTCCCCCTTTGACATCAAGGGCAAAGGGTGGATCAAAACCAACACAAGGTTGTTTTCTCCTCATGTAGATAGAAGAGCGTTGTAGATCTGATGTGTACTGAAGTTACCATGCTCCCCCTGAGTTCATGCTGAATCTTCAAACATATTTTTCAATGAAGTACATGAATCTATGACCTTCCTATCACCAAGGACTCATACTTACATCAAAGATCCAACCAAGTGGATTTACATATGAGACTCAAATACCCAACCAAGTGGGTTTACACAATTTTGACTCAACTACCCAACCAAGAGGGTTTACACATTTTGACTCAAGTACCCAACCAAGAGGGTTTACACATTTTGACTCAAGTACCCAACCAAGTGGGTTTACATATTTGATCAAGTCCTTACATGACTGAATATTACAATTTTACATCATAGGTCTCAACATGACCTTTTCATCAAATTACAATTATGACTTTTAATGACCAGTACCAGAAAGACCTCAAGAGAGAGATCTTATTTCAGAATCATCATAATGCCAACAATGAATTACGCTCAGCAAGGCTAATGCTCCCCCTAAAAATGTGCATCCAAGCATCCTTTCCATATGACCAAGGCTCCTCCTTAGCTTGTGCAACCTGAACCTATTTTCAACAGCAAGTTATCAGCAACAATCTCTGCATGATCTGTCCTTATCTATGAATCATAAGACTTCCATCTCATCCATGTGTGAAAACAAAGAATACTCTTCAGCAAAAAGCAAACAGGGCTCATCCATAATCCATCATAAGAAACCATGAATCATGTCATCATCATTTAGAACTGAGAAATAAGCAGATACAGTGCCGGTAATGCAATCATTATTAGTCAGACTGATGCTCCCCCTGAACCTGTGCTCCTAATCTTCAGCTGTCATACTAATTTTCTTATCATAAATGCATACGCGACTGTCTCCACTGGAACTCGCATGTATACACGGCTTTAGTTCACAGAACCCGTGTATGGAAAGTGAAACATTGAAAACTTCACATTCCTTCATCTCCCCCTGAGTTTGTACCACCTGTACCTGGTCTTCTTCACATCAGATGCTCCGTCAGAAATAAACATAACCAGAATAACCAAAACCATCATGGGAATCACCATACATTGCTCCCCCTGTGACGATACATTACTAATCCCTATAATGTATCTCGCATCACTCCTACAGTCATTAAGAGAAGTAAGCTTTAGAAGTGGATGACTGCAGTAGGGTCCGAGAAATAGCTCGATACCCGATTGTTGGCAATATGATGCAGAGTGTTGTCCTTGATGGCAACCTACTTAATGAAGTTGTTCTTGATGCTTGATGAGTTTATTAATGATGTAAATCTGATGTTCTAAAAGTAGCTCAGAAGTACCAGAGAAAGATATATCAGTAAGGGCCAGAACAATGATGAAAAGTGTGTGACACAAAGCATACGCGGGTTTGTTTAGGAGAAGTAGCGTATGCACGCAGAAAAGTACGTGCCAAGTCGCGTGTGCTCAAATGCGCTCTAAATGTGTAAAACCAGGGGTTACTACCATGGTATTGACCCATTGTATTGAGCGTTGGATTGTCTATTTGATCCCGTCCAGGAATACCATCGGAAGTGGTATGGTTTTGGCTCATGGTATTGACAAAGGCTAAATCTATATAAGGAGAAGAAAATCATTGTGCAAAGGGTGTGCAAGATGTCTGGGTTTTAATGAATACTTCTCTTTGAAGTATATCTGTATGGAATGGGTAACAGTTGAATGATAGATCTGAATTCATAATGCACCAGTGAAGAAAATGATGAAGAGGGATCTCTAGATATGAAATGTATTTGTATCTTCTAGATCTGTTTATGGAATGTTTAGATATGAGATTAGGTGAACATGTTTTTGAAGTGAAGGGTAAAATCTGAGCTATGCATCTGTTCTGAAGAATTGTGCTGACCTAAAATGTCTGAAGATCTATACGCAAGTTTGTAACAGAGTAAGCGCGTATATACGTGGATTGGATTAAGAGAAAGCGCGTATGGGTTGTAGAGTGGATTATGTGTGTATGCAGACATCTTTCATTTTATATACATGAAAAAAAGACGTGTGTATACGTAAGATCACGATGAAATCAGTGAAGAAAGCGCGTGATATCGCTTCAAGGTTTTACGGAGGAAATGAGATGGATGTTTGTTCTCTATGACACTTACGGATGCAGAAAGTAGTAGTGCCAGGTTGGGCAACAAAATGCCCAGAGTGTGATTCCATACATGTAGTACATGTATGTGTGTATGTTAGACATCGATACGTTTTTCGAAAAATATTTGAAGCATTTGTGTATGTGATTATAATGTTTGAAAAACATGTGTTCGGTAAATCCATAAGAAGGTGGATTCTCGCTTGTTCTTTGTGTGAAGTCTCTCTAAGTCTCTTAAAGATTTTAGCACTTTCGCGTGTATTTTGTCTATGTTTTTTCATTTTTGTTTTGTTCCTTGATGAAGATAGAAATAGTGTCAATTGGGTCCAAATTTTTTACTAATTGGTGAGTGCCACTTGATTCCATTTAGTTCTTCTTTTTTGATTTATTTCTAGAGAATGGATGATATGGCGTTGGAGGTTGTATAAGTTTGTGGTGGAAATTGCATTTTTGAAAGGTGTCACAGTGCGTAGCGAGTTGGTGTCATTCCTTGTTGAAAAACATGTCTTTGCTTAATAATATCGAGTTGTTAGCACTTGTCATATTTGTTGTTGCTGTTTGGAAAAAGGAGAATATTTGAGACCTTTGAGCATGGTAACCTGAAAAAATTTGTCGATGTTAAGTGTCTTCATTTCTGTCATATACTTCTACTTGATTTGTGCTTATTTTGTAATTTTGCATCGCATCGCCATAGTGATGCCCTGTAAAGAGAAACGAGGAACAAGTTGTACGTTATAACAAATAAATATTGATCGCGCATTTCATATGTTTGATAACATGTGTTTGTATGTGTATTTCAGAAATATCTAAAAAAATTGTTATATTTAAATACGAGAATCATGTATAGATGAATTAGGAAATTTTGTAACTCTCACATCGACTGCTACAATGGAGTGAAAAAGTGCTAAAAAATAAAGCACTATGTAATATATGTGGAAAAAGAGTACAAACATTATAGAATGTTTTTTGGAAGGAACAACGGCAGCCACTTTACATTTAGTGTAGATTTTTTTCCATATAAATGATAAAATGGATAGAAAAGAGCCTCAAAGCATATGCTACTGTATATAATATATATGGAAAAAAGAGTACAACAATTACAAAATGTTGATGGGAAGAAACAACTATACCACTTTGAGTTCACTTTCTTTGATCGACAATTCGAGGATGGGGATTCAATAATTTGGCTTTGGTAAGTGTTCCATTTATGCCACATGGAAATCACAATGCATTTGATTTGTTTTTCATTGTGAAATTTTTCCTCCTGCACTATGGTAAGAGCAAGTAATTGTTAAAGAACAACTGGGAAAAAAGTTTTGTGTGATTTTTTGTTGTTCCCCCTCATAGCCATATTTAGATAAATTCTACAGTAAAGAATGCTGTAAGGTGTTCTACGACTTTCGAAATGCATTAACATTGTTTTTGTTTGTTTGGTCTTCAATGCTTTGGTGAAAAAATTTACATGTATTCACATTCAAAGACATCTTGATCACACCGTCAGACAATTTCCAGCTCACCATCCTCGATGGGTGTGAGTTTGTTTCGCATGTCCAGTCTTTAAAGGTAAGTGCGTATGCGGTGTACCAACAGTATGCTGCATCTATAGAAAGCAATAATACTTGCCTCAAATGAGATACGAGGTTTCGAGCCTTTTTCCAATCCTCATTTTCTATGTCCTCTAAAGCGCACCAAGGTAGAGAGGAATTTTCGCCTTTAAAAGCTCCATATGTGGAAATATGAGTAGCGGTAGAGAATTTTTCAATGTGTTTCTCGAACCGAGGTTCTTAAAGTCTTGTGTTTCTTTGAGAATAGGATTGATGGAGAAAGGTTGGGATACTGAAAAGTTGTGTTAATTGATATCTTATTAAATTCAATTACTTTTGTAGCTAAAGAAGCAATAATTGAAGGTATTTGAAGATAAAATATTGGTCGAGTTCTTTGTTATTTCATAATACTCGTACGCGAGGCTCTATGCTATAACTTTGACATGTCCTTTAGTTGGAGGGTTGTCTTACATGTGTCCATGTTCCATTATTCTCTCATAGATGGTTGCTAAAGGCACAAGGTGAAACAACAATTCCAATAATATACACTATATAATTGCTGCCCAGTGTACGGAGGTGAACACACAAAGTTGTGGAATGGTATTGAATTCTCATCCTCTAAAGCAGATTCTGGTTCGATTTAGTCAATGTCTATGGCTGTTCGATCGTTTTTAAACGATTAGAATTATTTTACTGAGCTTGATGTACCCTTTTGAGATGATGCTGCACTTTCCCAATGTACTATGGAAGGATGGAAGTGTGTTTCTTTGATGTTGAAAAGCATGTAGTCCATATCTCATCACCCTTCTGCATCAATAACATCAAAGTTAGATCACATGGCCAGGTCATAACACTAGTGAAACGTGCTTAAGAATTAGTTTTAAGTGCTACGACTTTCGATGTCCCATTCTGTCGAGGTTGAATACCAGAGATGGAAATAGATGTAAATTTTTGAGGTGTTTTAGTGATTTCTAATGGTTTGTTTTCAAAAGCATGTACATATTTTTTCAGTGTTGGGTCACCAACCAATATCCACTTTCAAAGTATGCAAATCCATTTCATGTACTACTCAAAGACCACGAAAAAACACAATGTACGGTTAGTACTTCAATTAGTGGTCTCACCATAGTAAGTAATGTAAAATGTGGGTGAGCGTGTGTGCTCTAAAGCGGAGGATGAATGTGATTTATGAGGCATAAAAGCAAGAGAAGAGTTGTATAAATTGTAAAGCTGAAGTTGAGCAATGTGACAGCAACGTAGCTACGAGCAACACACTATTTTGAGATAGATCTACTGAGTGAAATATTGAAGTTGAATAAACTGACCCTTTTTCCAATTTTACGACGATCATAGAAAGAGTACGAGATATACGATGTCCAAAGGTTAATGTAAGTCCATAATTTGTAGAATGGGCCTACGAGTAATCTCTCCGTCTCCAAGCCTTGTAATAGAGTTTGATGTCAGTATAGTTTCCGCAATGCTTGGATAATTTGTTTAACTATTTGAAAGTGAAAAGGCAATGGAAAACCACAAAATGAAAAAATGGTGAAGCAATGTGTTAGGTGAAACAATAGAAAACTATAATGGATACTAGTTGGAAATTTAATGAGAATTATATGTACGATGGTGAAAACATTATGTGTTAAAGTGCGATAATTAATTACTATATGGTTGTAATGTTTTAAACACTTAAAAGCTAATGATGTGCATGGTTTACTAAATAATATGCATGCGCGGTAGAAGAATACTGACTTAAACTTAGAAGTAGCAAATGTATTTTGGTATTTGGTGTTGTTTATATGTTGATGATACAGAGCAATAGCACGTAATATGAACAATACTAGTGTGTGTGTGTGTGTGTGTGTGTGTGTGTATATAGGAGAGAGGAAGATAAATATGCACATCGATGTGTATTTAGATAAATTGTATAGAGGGAAATATATATTGAGTTGGTTTTGCTCTAATATGGATTGAAAATTCATGTGTGAAGTAGTAAAACATTTAACACACTTTATGTATTGATTTATAAATTAGTTTTGTATAAAAATAGATAAACATTGGAAAATATATTACGCATGATCACACAATTGTACATGGGAAACAATATTTTGTGTTATTGGTAATTTCAATGTTCAAAAGTTGCATGTTCTACATAAAAAATGAGCTTGCTAAAGAATATATAGTTTTTATAAACAATTGTCATTTACATGAGAAAAAGTATGGAAATACATTTCATTTTCTTTCAATTTTAATATGGAATATAACCAAGAAAATAGAACACGATAAATGTTAAAATTGCAAAATCAAATTTAAAAACAATATTAATTTGTGTTTTGTAAAATATGAGGTAACACATGAAATAATAATTTACTAATAAAAATATATATGTTTTAAAAAAATGTATTAATTAAAACATAAAATATTGTATGTGTTTAGAAAAAGTTAGCATACATATATATATATACACACATGACTTTTTGTAGTTATAAGGTTTTGATGTAAAAGAAAATATGAATGGAATAAATACATACCATAACGAGAAGATAAAGTGTTTACATAATGTTTTCGGAAGATAATGAATATTTAATTTTTTTAAGGGGTGTAAACTTAATTTGAAAACTCTAAAACAAAAGTATGTATATATGTATAGAGAATATTATGCATTTGATCTATAGTAAATATTATGATATACATAATTATTATAAGTGTTGTGTTGTTGATGTATTGATTTATTTGGTATACTTGTAATGATGGTCAATGAGAAACTCTCAACATTAAGTATATGTATTCACTTATTTTTAAAACCATCTTAGAAAGAGTTTGAATATCATACATAAAACATGTGTGTTTTTAAATCCTCAAAAACTATGTGTAGATAAAACATGCATACCATCCTGCAATTGCAAGCAACATGTTATTCAAAGGAGAGCAAAGTATTTTCAATATAGGTAAAGTTCAAAATTTGGAAAGGATTTGTCATCTTAGACTATGCCTTTAGCCATTTTTATTTTGAAGAAATCATTTCGGTAATAATCACATTATCGACAACAAAGTCGACGTGTTTCGAACCATTTTTATTTTATTTTATTTTATTTTTTTCATATGTTTTTGAAGTGTGTGATTTTAATGCCATGGATTGTTTTTGCTCTACTTGTGCTTGCTTTAGTAGAATTTGTCGGCATGAGCTTTAAGACCATTTTGAGCTAGGCGAGTCCTTTGGCTCATGCTTCAATGCATCTTTCACACTGTCATATGTAGTCCAAATCTTTTAGAGACTGGGCCATGTGCAAGCGAGGAATGAATATTGTTTGTGTATCCACGATGATAAATTTAGTGCAAGTTCCTTTGCTAATCTCCCAGGCATTGAAAGGTTTCCTCTTCAAGATGGATATCATGGATTTCAAATTGTCTTCTGTGTAGATGAAGATCATGTTCGTTCAGATTTCAGACGCATGTGTATGTCGTGTCATTGGGGACACTATTATTGAGAGCTATACTTGTAAGCTACAATTCAAAGATATGTATTTGAATTTTCTCAAAACAACGTAAAAGACACTAGCTCTAGAAAGTACGCATCGAAATATGTTTTTTCAGGATATAAAGTTAAAGAAGAATATAAACAATATTCAAGAATGTAGTACAAAGTAAAAAGAGCTGATTGAAAATTAAGATAGAGAAAAATAGAAAGTGATAGACTTCCCTATTGAAAGAAAATCTAGAAGTGTGCATGGATTTCCTATCATTATTTAATTGTGATCTATTTGGGAATAAAAGCTATAAGGAAAGATGTACAATGATGTTATGTTATTGATGGTGGGTCCCTTGTTGTTAGATGGGGTCGATGAAAATGTCCGGTGATCAGGTCTACCATCCAGCTTGGGATGTGTAAGAGGGAAATTCATAAGTCCACACAGCCTTACTCCTGACGCAAAGATAACATTTCTCACCCATAAAATTCCAAGTTCGAGTGCCAATTCGATTGATGCGTAATGTTTCCATCAACCCTAGAGAATTAAGCTAAAACTATTGATTGTTATGTCTCATATTTGTTTAAAGAATATTGGAGGATGGATTTGAGTGTTACTTTGCAAATGGATTTGAGTTTTAACCCTCTCATTTCATTCCTTGTTATCTACCATTAAACATAACATTATCAATATGATATGAGTTCAAAGTAGAAGTTAAAATATGTGAGGTTTTAAATGAAAATAATCAAAGCAATATAGAATATGGGTTATTAATTTAATGTGAAAAGCAAATATGTATATATCTATGATGAAATAATCTAATATATATGGATGATAGACTTTTAAATTATTATAGAGGAAGATGTTTATTAAAAGAGATAGCTCTATCTCACAACGACAAAAAAGTCAGTGCTCGGGTTCACATTTGCTAAACATGAAAGTTAAAATTAATTTATGTATTGTTCAAATTTGTTTGTAGTTCTTCTCAAGCCAATACAGTTTATTCAATGCTATTTGAGAACTGATTTTAGAGCGTATTGTAATGCTATTTCAATTTTAGATTTTTGTAAAAATGTTGGCTCGAAATTGAATTTCTTTATATATATTGCAAGGGTATTTATCTTTAGACATAATATTTGGACACTGCGAAGGAGGTGTCAAACTAAGCATCATTAAATGTTTAGAAAAGTAGAATTAGTTTTGTTAAAATTTATGGGAACCTAATTTAATAGAGTAAAGTGAGTCAAATTAGTTTAGCTAAAACTAATTCCATGTTTGAAAATTCAATTAATTTAGGAAAACCAAGATTTAATATTAAAGATTCAATAGCTCATTCGAGTGAGAAAAATAATGAAATAAAACATAGGAGGAAAAAGTCGTGGAGATAAATACCTTTACCCTTTAATCATGTAATATTCCTGTCTCGGAAATGTCCAACAATCGAGAAATCTATTCTAGAGATTGGTGAGGAGGGCCTACCGGATGTGCCTGTCTCAAAGAGAGTGTGAGATCACGGAGGCATGTACGGCTTCCAGGACTACATGCCTATGGGGTTGCTTGAAGAATCCTACTCCAAAAGTGAGGCTACATCAAAGCACATACATGAGCATACCATGAAAGAGCCGGGTCTTATACAACGAGCTTTGAGACTAAAGAAAGATGAGCAATATAGCAGCAAGAGAGTATGCAAGTCTTGCGAAAACAACCTCTCAGAAAGGACAACAGTACGAAAGCTGGCTGAGTAATACATGTACATGAATATGAAAGTGACAATGTTGTCTGCATAAACCCAAGCTATGAGGATGCGAGGTTTTATAAAGGTACTTGCTCCATATCACACAATATAGCTGAAAGATATGACATTATGTGGCTCAAATACACTAGGGGAGCAAATGACCTAACCCGTGGAAAGCACAAATACATCAATCCTCTGGAGAAGTTGGGTGAAATATACAAAATGGAAAAAATGTCGGGTTGCTTTAGGCCATTCTGTTTCGCAACTCCAAATCTCGAAACTCCAACGAGAGAAGGATGAATAGGGATGAAAGATCTGGATTAAACCCTCTCGAAAAGGGTCTCCAAAAGTGGAAGAGCTAATCCCTACACTAGGAGATCTCACCCTCCGATTAGTCTACTGGCACGACAATTGTGCGCCTTGAAATGAGAAATAAAGTACGGTTCTTTGGAGCAAAGGCGTCGGTGAGGGGCGGAGAATATGAGTTGGCCTAATGCCCGAATCTGAAAAGCAAGCTCCAAAGCTTTCGAAGCTGATCCTCCAAAAGGCAGAAAGAGACTCTCCCACTCTGAAAAATGCGCGATGGAAGAGGGTGTTGTGGAGTCTCATGCAACACTACAACATGGTCTGTCGCTGCTAGCCAATAACATTGTGTGGAGGATTTTATGAGTACGTTGTTCCACTGTAGAAAGCACAAAACACACGATTCTCCTGCAAAAGTACGGTGGAACAACCCTCACCGGCGAGACACTACGAAAAATCACTTGAGTCTGAGGGTGAAGATCTTCGAACGGAGACACTCAACGCACTAAACGGTCTTGCGGACAAGCTAAACAACCGGTCGTGCTCAAGAAGTCGAAATAGCCCGGCTCATTATCATTAACATATCCCTCATGTCAAAAAATGAGGAGAGGCTATCATCTTTATATGGCATTGGGCTGCTCTCGAAACCTACGGTAGCCTTTACCAACGTCGCACTCCACTTTACTTGCACCACTGCGCAATTTCCCCTACTGGGTCGCCTCTACTGGCGTTGCCTCCCTTTACTTTGTGTGCGCGATTTCCCTACGGCCGCCTTTACTGAGCGCCATGCCTCCCGCGCTACATGTGCGCGCAGTTGGCCTCCTTGAGTTACAACATTATATCTCCTTGGTGACTTTAGGGTGAGGTTTTATCCTAAGTGGGTCATGTTCTCCTTTTCACCCACTTTGTTTATGTTTTAACTTTATAAAGGCAAAAATTAGTCCAAAATTAATATTTCAAGTAAGTTGCTGCCTAATTGGGAATATTACGAGTCCTCTCCCAAATGTTGCTTGTCTCTCGAAAGCAGGTAGAGAATCGAGCTGAGAGGGCCTCCTCTCGAGGCGTGGAGTCCGAAATATGTTGAGGAACATCTCCCTCATGTTGATCCTCCGTCCGACGATCATCCAAAGCAAAATGAGCGACCTTCTAACGAAAGCAACTCCACAAAAGAAATCCTCTTCCACCTCAGGCTACTACTGCAGAAATGAAAGGTGGGCTGAAAAATTTGAACTTGAAGCATCATAGCTTACATGCTGTGCCTTTTATTCGCTCATGATAAGTGTGGAAGTGTATGTTGATCCCTGAAAGCTACGAAATTATTTCTCGAAATGGAAAAATGAAGAAAAATGCTCAAAGGGTTCTCCTCCAACAATGAGAAAAGCAGGCAGAGGCCCAAAAAAATATTATCCATGATGAATGGGACATGGTCATCATAGAATATCCCAAGGAAAGTTTGCGCAGGTTTTACATGATGGGGCATGATGCAAACAATATCTACACAAAGGAAACAACACGAGTTCCATCGTGCAACCGAAAGGGTACATGGCAAAGCCATGTGCATGGTTCATCACATCTGCTAAAAGGATCGTAAATGGATAGATTTAACAATAATACATGATCAAGAACTTTCCCATGGTTGTACGATGGATGAATATCGATCTTATGGCACTCAAAAGAGAACAAACATTTGGCTATGGTGCAGCCATATCTCCTCTCTGTGCTCCCATTAGAAACATGTGTAGTGCGAGAGATTGTGAGAATTCTTCTGCTCGGGGACACATCCGGCTCATGTGTCTCTCATAATCAAAGCCTCCCATACGAGATACTGATATATGTCAGCAAAGTGAAAGACATGATCGGCTGACCAAAATGAGAGAAAATTTTGAAGGTCTGGACAAGTGATGCAAGAAGAGGTACCAACGACTTTCCCAGGTAGTATTGTTGTGATTTTACAGAATTCTTGCCTGATACAGTAAATACATGGAAAGGAGTGTTTCTTTTTACATTGTTAATCATGCATGTCTGTATATGATACATGCTATAGTGCAGCAGCTGAACATACATGTGGTGATAAAACACCCAAGGACCTACAGAGATAGGTTGCCTCCATCATGTTGATTGGTCCAATACAATTCATGGAGCAATTTGTCAAGCTTGCTTGCCCTCTTGTAGACGATGCAATGCATAAGAATGGTAAGAGTGTGCAAAATCGTCATGTATAAACAAGCTTCTCATCATATGCTGGAAGTAAGATGGTACATGAGTCCTCAAATAGTGTTTTTGCATGCTATGAAGAAGAATGAACCATGTCTTTGTGAAAGATAATCCTCCTTATGCTTGGAAACCCAAGTGCGAAGAATATTCCATAGATGTCTCTTATCATCATTACCTCCCCTATGTGCTAGTCAGTGCAATAAATTATACGAAAATAATCCTAGAACTTGTTGGTTATGGATCCTCCACATTTTATGTTGGGCACACTTCATCCGCAAGGTTCAGTTGCTCCCACGTGGCCATTGTTGTGAGCTTATACGAAATAAGCCACAGTCGATGCTAAACTTTGTTCTTTGACATGCTCCTTGTACGAGATTCTCTCTAATAATGTTGCATATGGAATGCTCCCCAAGATGGAAGAGCTCCCAAATCGTCAAAAGACCAAAGAGATAATGCCATCGCCTCTTACGCAACATCATGAAAAGTGTGACGACAGATCTGCTCTTGCTCTCGGAAAGCAGGCGAAGCAGCAAAGACATTTCTTGCTTCGCATACCCTCCATCTGTACGGTCATGTGATGAGAGACATGATGAGATGACCTTGAGTATCATATCAACACCATGCATCCATACTCTATGCTTGCTCGTGATGTGATTACCCATCCTCTTACTCTTGGGAAGAGTGTTTGTGACAGCCATTGGCTCTTTCAAAAGTAACCCGGCACGCAAGCCTCTTGCTGCCCAGTATCGTGAGATCTAGTAGCCTCTAGCTCCTTTCTCATCAACCAAATCCACTCGATCACCATGATGCCCACTCACTTCTCCTCATCTTGGTACTCCTCCCATGAGGGCTACATGCTCCCAAATCAAATTCTGCTGTCTTTCGCACTTCATGGGATTTTCGAAATACTTAAAGCTAGGATCGTAGAGACCCTGTCTGAAAGACTCAAATAGGTGGTGGGAAAAAACACTCTGTCACTTGATGTGTAATGGCTCCAAGGAATGTCGACACTGAAGCACCGAGAGATGTGTCCCATCCTAAGATGTCCTCACATCTTCTACTACTTGCTCTTGTGAGAAAGGAAGAAAAATCATTGCACTCACATGTGGTGTGTTGAAGTGGCACTTCTAATGAGATCTCTCCTTGGTACCTCCTCTCATCACACAGTCTTCCGAAAACCCTTGAGGTCTGCGGATACGAAAAGTAGAAGTTCCTCTTTGAGGCTGAGAGGAGCTCATTGAGAAAGTGTCATCTTGAAGGAGAAAGGAGTTTCTCACTACAAGGCATCTACCATCATTCTTCAAGGCTTTCGAAACCACAACCTCCAGTGTGATATGCAATCGCAACAAAGGCTCATGAAGATGATGGTTTGTTTCTATGAAATTTCACTCATGTTGCCTTGTTGTGATGCGACGCCATTTTAGCTCTATAGTAGCGATGGGTTTGACCCTTGGTCATGCTGAGTAAATCTCCACAGTGATCGAAAACAATTTGCTGCAACAATGGAATGTGGAAATCGTTCGCACCTTGATGTGCACTGGAACTATGCTGCAGGGCTGCGAGGTCCCTTCCCTCTAAAAGTGTTGTGCACAACTTTGTTGATTCATGTGTTTGCTCCTCCATGGGTGTGACGGCCGTGTCTGTTAGCCTCCTCGAGAGGTGATGCGACCTTTCTATGTTCTTTGCTGTCTTTCTCCATCAAAGAGTTTTGGATCAACCTTTGAGTGAAATACTGTAAAAAGTGTGCACCCTTTGCATAGCTCAGGTGGCTACCCTGCACCAGTCATAGGCCTCACCCTCCCAGGGTGGCGTGGCCGTTCAACGGCTTCTTTCCCCTACTACGGTGCATGGCGGGAAGAGCCTCCGAAATTTCTCACCCAAATTTCTTGCATGGACGAGCCCATCAAAGGTAGACGCAGAAATCTGTGCCTTTGATTTCTTTTCACGCTACATGGTCTCTTCTCTTCCTTCGTGCTGGATGACAGGAAAATATAGAGTGCTCCTTGAGAGCTCACGGAGTTTGGAGATCTATACTCACGCAAGGTAATCAACGAGGATATGATGATCCCAAAGTATGTTCCACACTCAATATCTTCTTCTTGATGAGACAGGAAGTGCATGGAACTTCCTCTGCTTTTTCTTCAATCTTCTTGAGCACTCCTCAAAAGGTGGATGCATCTCCTCCTAGAGTCTAAAAATATGTGAGAATAAACTCTCATCTTTTTTCAACATTGATCTGAAGCTTGGAAACTCACCAGGCTCACGGCGCCGTATGAAATCTTCTACCACGAAAAGACTCGGACACTACCCGTCGAGCACGGTGTTCGTGTGTTATACTAGGGTGTAACCACATGCTTCCCATGGTTTTGTGCGCCCTCATCCTCCAAGTGTGGGTTAGCCATTTGATGGCTTCCTTCCTGTTGGGTCGGCTGGAAGAGGTGTCCAACTTTTCCACACGATCTCGGGCAAGTAGTACGGTGGATCGCATCATACGTGGGGAAAAGGTGACCTCCCAATGGTGCGCTGCCACTCTCGAAAATACTGAGTACTAGGTCTCCCAACTGACGCTTCCTTCTTCGTCCCACAGGCGGCAATAATCCTGCGAAGGAAAAGCCACTCTAAAGTTTTCCCCCATGGTGCCATTTACGGAAATAATATCCAAAGGGTATGTGATCATCGCACTCCATTTCTCATTCGATCTTTTGCGGCGGTAAGAATGTGGAGCATCATTATCTCAGTTTGGCTCTCTTGAAGAAAGTGGTAAATGTTGGTCATGCTATTGGGACACCCCCATATTTGTCACTCTACGTGCTGCGGTGGGTAAGATTTTTCCTACCCTCATTGGTCGTAGAAAAATGTCCCAAGTGGTTTTCTCTTGTGTCATGAGAAAACTAGCTCCGCAGTGCAGACTGAGATCTACTGCATTCGATGCCTACGTAATATTCTGTTTCGGAAATGTCGACAATCAGCAATATGTTCTAGAGATTGATTTGAGGGGCATTTATCAAATGTGTCACCTTCTCAAGGAAGTGTGAGATGCTAGGAGGCTATACGGCCCTTTCGGACTGCGTACTGCGCACATTTGCTTAAAGAATCCTATAAAAGTTGTCCTGACGACAAACACATACATGAGCATGCCATGAAGAGACAACGTTATACGACAGAGCTTTGAGACAATAAGATGAACATATAGCGACAAAAAATTATGCACCAAGTCTTGAGGAAACAACCTCTCAAGAAAGGTAATGCGAGCCTCAACGATACATGTACATGAATATGGAAAGGAACGAGTGCTATTCTGCATAAACCGAGCTATGAGAGGCGCGGTTCATAAAGAGGTACTACTCCATATCTCACAATAACCTAAAGATATGACATTATGTGGCTCAAATACACTAGAGCAAATGACTCACTAACCCTTGAAGCACAAATACATCAATCCTCTGAAGGAGTGGCTGGAAATATACAAAATGGAAAAAATGTCGGAGTTCTGCTAGGCGTGCTTTGCAACTCAAATGCGGAACTCAGCAGAGAAGGCTGTGCAGGATGAAAGATATGAAGTAGACTATCTCCAATGCTGTCACATTAAACACAACCTTAGGCCATTTGCTACCCTCTTCCATTTTGCTCAAATTTTTTTCAAATACCTTGTAAAGCTCGCACCATATAAAATTTCTTCGATGAAAGCGGATCTGTTTCCTTAACGAGGTAGCACAGGCTGCACTTTTAATTTTGAATTTTGTTTTGTAATCAAACACTTAAGATTTTCTACGATTTTGTTCCTCTCGTCTCGGTTGTCTTGCCCGCTAGCAGCCTGATTCACAACCATAAGAATCATCGAAAATCAGCCAGAAGCCCAAAAGGATTCTGATGTTTTCTGGTCACAACGACTACTTGCTCTCTACACACCATGTTTTTAGAAAGCATAAAATACTATCCAACCCACGAAAGTTCATTTCTTTCTACAACCATCCCAACCTAAAGTTTTGTTGGATTCAATTTCAAGGTATTTGGCAATCGCAACTATCTTCGAGAATGTTTCCTTCGAAAGTGGAACTTATGATGTTGTATGCTTTCTTTCTCTGTAGAAAGCCACCTAACTTCCATTTTGCTAATATTGACTTGCGTGCCACCCTTGCAAAAATTCTCAAAGGGAAACATAGGTGCTCTTTGCAAACCAAGAGATGAGTTTAGCGATCATTATAAGGTCATATGCATACAAAAGAAGCCTTATAACGAACTTTCCCAAATGAATACTAGTCACTTGCGAATTGCTGCTCTTAAAGCTTGTCAATATATAAACCAAAAAGGGTAGAGGCACATGCGGCAACCTTGCTTGACCCCGAAATGTCGCTACAAAACTTTTAGAAATGCATCTTTGATGTTCTAATTTTAACTTTCACCTCTTCACTGCAACCTATGCTGGAAATTTGCTCTCAAATGTCGACGCTCAGGGTTCCTCCGTGCACAATGCTGTGCTCACCTGAGAATCGGACCAAGGATTTTCTAAAATCACCAAAGCAATAAAAAAATTCTTTCTCCCAAACTTTTTCAATGTTGTACCTTAAAGTTATGCAATTATCAATTGCTTGGAATGTTTAGGTCTAAAAAACTTGCTTTCCCTTTAGCATGTTTATCTCTTTCTTCTGCTCACTTCTTGATTTCTTTTTCTAACATGCTTCCAAAATAACTTTCTGACAGCAAGGGTTTGTCATTATGGTTCTATAATTGGAAAGGATTATTGATGCCACCACTCTTGAAAAAGATGTATGTTCCATACTAGTTGTCGATTATGTGGGAACCCATAACTGTATGATGTTGTTGAAATTTTTGTGATAGCGAGGGTGAAATAATTTTTAAGCCACTTTAAATACTATGCTTGGAGTTGTTGCCATGTCTCTTTTCTTTTCCGGCTCAACTTCTTGATGCCATCTCTACCTCTTGCGAAGCGAAGAGGTTTTGTGTCTATGTTGACCGAGCGAGGATACGACCTCGGGATCTTTCTCATAAGAAGTGGTATTGCATGAGTCGAACCATTTAAAATCCATAATGTTGTTTTAGTTTGCACCTTTTTTCAGGTTGGAGGCTCGTCCCGAATAATTTGGGGTTATTTTTCCCAAGGAAGATTAGTTCTTCTCTTTTCGAAACCATAGAAAATCAACCTTTTTCTTTCTTAATATGCTTTGTTTGTAAAGCTTTGAGCTTTATGTTATCATGTGCTGATTCCTACATTCTCCTTGCATTTTCATGTCTACGTCAAACCATGACATTGACTTCGAGAAATCAATTTGTTTGAGACTTCTTGATTTTTTCTCTTTTTCACTCAAAAAGTGCACTTTGAATTAAAGTGTGTTAATTTTTTTACTATGAAGGCCATTAAATGGTGATTTCCTCCTTCTCAAGAGAGCCTCTCTAGCGTTATTTTAAAAGAGTGTTACAATTCTCCGAGTCGAAAAGAATTCTTCCCTTTGGGGGATTTTGTTGTATGCCTGGCATGAGTTTTTACCCTAATTGCCTACTTTCCGAGTCCCGAAGAGAAACTTAAATAAAGTGACGGATTGATATGGTTCTAAAGTCCCAAAATTTGATCTCCAATCAACGCTTCCTCCATTTTATCACACCAAACTATGCGATCCAGTACATGATCTACACTTTCGCATTGTAAGTATTGCAGAGTGAGATTACTGGACTTTTCCCATCGTCAAACACGCAACAGCTAAATCGATGACTTCCAGCATAACTAGCTTACTGTTCTCCAAAAGAATACAACCTGTGTCATACAAGTCTTTCCCATGCGCTGCTCGCTTTCATGACGAGATAGGTCCATGATCTTCTTTACAACAAAAGTGCTTCAGCTTGTTCACCTGTGATTCACAGCGTGAAATCCCCCACTATAAGGACTTCGCTAGTCTGAAAAAATATTGCAATATCTAATTTTAGGGCTAGCAAAGGGATCTTTGTGGTCAGCCTCTACTCTTTTGAGATTTTTAGAAACTTGACGGCGCAAATAACATCTGCGATTTGAGTGCGAGTTTCCATTCCTAATATTTTCAGCGACTAATTACTTATTTGGGTCTTCTTTTTCTATACGAATGTAACAACCTTATTTTTGTCTCACTAATACCCTGATACATTGTCCTTTTCCCATTCCCGCTATCTTGTTCCACATTTCTATCTTCCGGTACCCTTCAAACAAAGGTGTCTTTCACCCTTCATGCTCATGTGTTTCTCGAAGGAAAATTATGTCTCTTTACCTTTTGCAGTAGAGCTAACCCGGTCCTCATCTCCATGGGTAACCCACACTTGGTTCAAAAAGCGAGTCTTGAGGAAACATTGGTATGACTTGATTGTTATTTTTAACATGCCTGCTCGCAGTTGAGTCTTTGTCGCTTGCCCATACTAACCTTGTTTCCTCATTTCTTGCTGAAGAGTTTGTTGCCTCTTCTTTGTTGTTTCGTGAATTTGTTGCCTTGTTTTGTGAGGGTTCAGATTGCGCTTCTCCACAACTTTACCTTTATAAAATCCATGCTCTCTTTCCCTCATCTCTACTTGCCTAACTTTTTGTCATTTCGTTCCTCCTTTCCTCTTGTTTAGTCTTACGGTGAAATCTTCTTCTAGAAAAAGCTGAGAACCCCTCGAAAATATGCTTCTCGCTTGAGACGAGTATCTTTATCACGAAAGCTAGGCATGATGACTTTGTATGGGCACGGCTCTCTCACTACATTAAACTTACCTACTCTACATGCTTGGAATATTTTTCCTTGCCATTGCGGCTCGTCTTTCAAGAAATCTCTTGCAAGGTCAGAGAGTACATTCATTTTCCATAATCTTTCACCCTTTTTAATAATTATGTGTGTTTCTCTGTCTTTGTATGTCCTTGCTTTCTCTATATCTTGCATGTTGTCCTTCTAAATGTTTGTTTCTCCCCTAACCCTCTTAAACGGAATTGCTAATAACTTGAAACGAGTTTTGGAGGATTTTGTGGAATCTCATTTCCTTTCTTCTCTTGATGTCTCTTCATGGTTGTCTTTATTTGGGAAAACTACTTTCCCCTTATCCTGGGAGCGGTCCTCATTCATCACCTCTCGCATTCTCCACGCAAATTTCTTCATGTTTTCATACCTCTTGCCTTCATGCATTTTCATTCTATCTTTTGTTATGTCCCTATATTACTAGTGTATCCCCTTATTGTTATTGTTGTGCTTGTAGTCAATGTTTCTATTATTGTGCCCTTTACACTATGTTGTTGGGTGGGGCGTTTGAGATTATATTGTGACCCCATGGACTCCTATATTTAGAAAAGGAGGTTTTTGTCATTTGTATCATCCAGAGAATTGTTAAAATTTATGTAATGTGAAAGAGTTTGCCTTGGTGGCTATGTTATGAGGGCATTGAGTCTCTCTTTTCTTCTATTTTTGGGTTGTTTTTCATAACATTTGGTGTCGAGCTTTGGAGTTCTGAGGGTTTCGCTGCTCAAACGGGTCATTGTGTAATTTTACGATATAAATTTTTTTCTACGAAGTTTTCGAAGAAGATGAAAATGCTATCACGCACAGCAGAAATCCTAAGGAAGCTTGTGTAGAAAATTTCAGATCATGGTTCGCAATATTTTCGAAGACCATGATCGGTGGATAGTCAGGGTTTTTGCGGAGTTTCACGAAATGTCATCTCAAAGAAGGTGGCTTTGGGAAATATCATCATGACTCTCTCTGCTGAGCATCGATTTGATTTTACTGTAAAAAATTCCTGAAGCACACATAATGTAGTTTTCATGCTTCAATTTCAGATCCGAAGGAGAAACAATGACACGTGGCATGGCGTACAATTTCACTCTACTAAACCAATCCATAGTGGGTCATTGTGGGAGATTGGGTATAACGTCTCATCTTGAAAAATCCCAAATCGAGGAGTCAGGACTTGTGGCATTTTGAAAAGAAATATTAGAGGTGCTACTACCAACACCAAATTTGAGATGTGGAAGATCACGAAATGTACAAGAATAATTGAGTTTCAATGTAAAGGAGCTCTCTGCTGAAAGAAAAAGGTGTGTGTTGTGTTTTGAAATTGCATAACGTTTGTTTGAAAAAGAAGTTTGAAAGTGATTCCAAAGGGAATATTGAGATGTGTGTGTCGATTATTGGGTTCTATAATTATCTCAAAAAATAATTCCACACCATTCAGCCTAGAAAGATGTACTAGCGACATGAAGAGGAAGAATTGCGATGTGAGATATCAAAATTACTGGTGCAATGGCAACAAATTTCGATCTTTACGAGGAAGAGAAATCAAAGATGACATAGATGGTTTAAAAAGAAAAAAATGAGCTAGCGGGCCAGGTTTGAAGGATCAAATGAAAGCTAATATGGATGGTAAAAGTAGTGATGAAGATCTACCTCGAGCATCAACACAAGTCCTCCAACTCTCAAAGGATAACCTAAATTTGGTGCATGTCGAGATGAAACAACGGGAAGATCAGAGATCACCAAATGAAAAAGAAGTTCTAAAGCGATCATGAGAAACAAGAAATCGAAAAACTTCTGCAAATTAATCAATTTGAAGTATGTCAACAAGTGGAAGAAGCTTACTGAGAGTTGAAGATTCACACGTGGGTGGATGAAAATTTTATACAAAAGCATCGAGAAATAATCGAAAGCATTAAGGACAACGATTGTTTGAAGGAGAGGGCATGTTAGGTCCACTATAATACTAGTCTGTATCCCCTTATTGTTGCTAATGTAGCTTATTTCTCACTGTTGTACCCTATGTAACACATGTGTGTTATTATTGTGCCCTTGTCACTATTATTGTTAGGTCGACTGAGTTATATTGCGAGCCCACAAGACTCTATATATATAAAGAAAGTTTTATCATTTGTATCGTCGATAATTGTTCATTTTATGTAATGTGAGAAGGTTTGCCCACTTATCAAAGTGGCTTATTTCTAAGGTGTTGATCTCTCTTTTCTTCTATTTTTGGAGTTGGTTTCACACTGTCTTCCCCATCAAGGGATCTTCTTCGTAGCAGTGCTTACGCGAGTCCTTGAGAACTTTTGTTGATTTTTGCTAGAGATCTTGGTTTTTAGTTGTTATTATATGGATTGTACAATCTTTCCTATACTCTTTAGATTATACTACCTCCAACCTCTTTTACGTTTAATGGTTGTTTCAAATAAATATCGAGATGACCAAGTGAGAGGGTGTGGATGTGGAGCTGTCTAAAGATGCAGAAATCTGTACGATTCGACTTTTCCTTTTCTGTGGACTTATTGTTGCCACATGCTTGCAAAGAAGGGACTTGTTTTGAAAAGTTGTACAAAGGAGACAAGTACTTTCCTTTGGAGACATTTTTCCTTGTGCTGCTGCCATTTTAGATGAGCTGGTCTTCATTTTAAAATTCCCCGATATTGTTTTTCCATTGACCCCGAGATCCACTTCGGCTTTGGTGACGAAGAGGCTATTTTCACTTGCCCTGTATTGTTTGTTTCCATGGGTTAAGAAGTTTCTTATCATTATCATGATGACATTAAGAAATGAGCCTCTGCAAAAGCTGGCACTACAAAAACTATTTCATGCTTTGAGTCCAATGCAGGATACAAAGATCACGATTCTGAGACTACTAAAGTGAAAAGATTCACTGCATTGTGTTTTGGTTGAGGTAGCAGAAATTTCGTTGCATTGCTGAGTGAAATATCTGCATCGATGCCACTGAGCGAATATATTGATTGAAGAAGGATTACTGCGAAGGTCGATATTTGTGTTCTTTAAATAGCCCTTAACATCAAAAATTGCCGGTGTTACCACCATTTTGTTAAGAAAGAATTCTCAATAATATAAAACTTTCCACTCGAGAATTGCTGGCATTTAACGTGGCACATTTAATCTCCATCGAAGGTTAGACACGAGTCAAAAAGGTTAGGCATGCTGAAGAAATATTGTTTGCAAATGACTTTTCTGCTACATGTCAAAGCATCGGAAATTACCCAATTTTCTTGCCTCTGTTGACGAATGAATGTCTCGTTTGTTGAGTCGAACCTAGAACACACGTGTGCTGATATGTGAGGAGGCTATGGCGTTTTCGAAAAAATATTAATGTGTGCGTTTCCAATTTTGCCTCCTAATGCCTGGGAGGAATGTGCGGAGTAACGTGAGATCGTTAGAGGTGCACATGTTGTGAATCATCAAGTTTTGGGTCTCTAGTAAGAGAAACAAAGTGAAGTTTGAGTTATAATGCGAGACCAATTTCACCACTTGTAAACAAAGTAACTATAAATTGCCCCAAAAAGGTGCTGAGAGATGCTGGATAAGATTATTAAATTGGAAAATTTGTAATTTGGTTTGAAATAATAATTGTTGTATGAGTTTATGTTGTTTGAGTATGCTTGTGTTAAGTTGGTAATACACAATTAAAATAATATTTGAAATATTGATATGATGAAAGTCCCATGAGTTTGTCTTATACATATTATCAAGCGTGGTTGTTTCATATGCACACTTTTTCTTGAGGAGTGAAAAGTGAGATCTTCTTGCCACTTAAAATATAAGATGTGTTAACTATTGAAATGTTGATTATGTATTTCCAGCAATAGAGAAAAAAATTGCAATTCTTCATCATCTAATGACCCTCATATGCATGGAGCTTTTGCATGAACTCTCTAGTATGGTATTCTGTAATGTCTTACTCAACAAAATAATTTGTCACTGTCAAAGGTAAGTGGAACATGTTCCTCTGCTTAGCAAAGGCACCCTTATTTTTACAATTGTAGGCATAGACAATACTAATGTGCATCATTTGGAAATCATTTACCTAGGTTTTATCTAGTTGTCATGTTGCTGTCTTTGATTTATGAATGACATTTTTGTTGTCTTGGACATCCCCTATGACATAAAGTACACTTGTTGTCATCGATGACAACTACTATATGTAATAAATGTTTCTTAAGCAACTCATATACAAGCCATTTTTTATTTGTATCTTGAGTTTACCCTCAACTTTGATTATATTACACAAGGGTTTCCTGTTCATTCCCAAAAGGGTGGCATGGAACCTTAAAAAATAAAAATGCTTATCAAGCCAATTTTATCTTGCATTATACTATCAAAGTCTAACTTTACAGCAATATTGAGGTCTTCTCTCTTGTAACCTTTCCAATAGCCATGTCCAGTGAGAGTCGACCTGTATCCTTATCATTGGAAAGAAATTTAAATTTTCACGGTAGACTATTTTTATTCTGGCTTTGTGTTCACATCCAATAATTTTCTTAAAACATATATACAAATTAGAAATAAATTATTCCATGCTTATAAAGATTCTGGTCAAATATATAAACATCAATGAAAGACCAAAAAATCAGCATATCTTGTGAAGTAGAATTGTCCATGAAGGAATCGATTGTGTGTCTATAGGATTTACACTTTCAGATTTCATCCATAGGCGGTGTCGGAAATAATTTGCGACCAGTAACCCTAACACATTGAGATAATACTTGAATTTAATTCAATTGTGTCTTTAACCTTCACGCGTTTAGACACCGCATAAGTAAAGTACGATAATGATTGAATTTGTTGTTAGTGTGTTGGATTGTTTAAATATCAAAATTAGGTTAAAGATACCCAAGATAGACAATATGTAATAAATGCACACGCATCATATGGTTGATTGGATTATTATGTTATTTTACATCTATCTTGATGCTTTTAGAGGTGGAAAAAAATGGAGAAATTAGCTTGTAGGTATGGTGGGTCCCAATTTGGATTAATTCGGTGTACTGAAGCCTCCGAAGTCATTTTCGAGGGGCATTAAATGACATTTATTTGGGTAAAAAAAACTCTCACTTGTCTAAGCCTGTGAGACATTGTTCTACACCTTGATATATTTCTAATAATGTCAATTAGATCGTATGTGATGAAAAATTTACGTCTCCGCGAGTTGACCTACAATTTTGACCACCATGGTACGAGATGATTCACATACGCTTTGGCCTATGTTACTCACTACGTGTGGGGCACAGCCACTGATATTTCGAGAGAAGAATCCGAAAGGTCCAAAACCCATAACTCTAATTGATGGTTGAGTGATTACACATGTTATTGTGTTTGTTCCCATAGTTGAATAAAGAAATACGGGAGTTCTAAGATACGCAAAGGCGAAACAAATCAGATTAAAATTCTATAGAAAAAAGTCTCGGTGTCAACGCATGTTTACCTCTTGCTTTCGTGCTTGCATGTTTCTATACCAAAAAAAGGAAAGCAAAATAACTGTCTTCTAGCTAGGTTTTTCTCATATAAGGGTTTCCTAGGGAAAAACTTGTGTTTATTGTGGATGGTGTGTGTGTGTGTGTTTATATTTTCTAATTTTCGCATTACAATTATTTCCACTTGTCTAAATAGAAAATCGTACTATAAAAAAATTTAAAATATAAAGAGAAAAATTAACCTACTTATACATTTCGAGTGATTTGTCATATTTGTTGTGATGCACAATTTCGATGGAGATATCCACAACAATTTACGGATGGAATTTCTCTTTTAATCTCATTATTGAAATTTAAAGGAACTACAAAGTATGGAGACAAAGCACCATGGTGGAAGGTGTTAGCCTGTAAATATCTATTAAAGTGTGCTGGATTACGAGGTCTATGTTTGTGAATTTTCATAGATGTATCCCTTATTAATAATTTGCTTGATGGGTAGTGGTTAGATGCGAGAGATCTAGCTCAAACATGTGGGAGAAGAAAATGCACGAGAAAACCATGTTTCTTAGAAAATTTATCTCACTCGAGTATTTTAAGATCTAACTAGGAGGGATGGCATGTTATCACTAAGAGCACAAGCTCTTCTGTTCACTTTGTCATATGAGGTTGTGGATGGTGTTTTGATTATCATTGTTTTACCTTTCTAAAGTTGTTTCTTCAACATGTAGTATTTTTTTAAGCTTTTGAGATAAATTTTTGAAGAACAAGTTTGTTCAATTAGAGCTCTTTTGATGCTCTAAACATGAGGCCTTATGGTGACTCTTTTTCTTGGATCTTTGTATAGAGGAAAATTTTTTACATGGATGGGATTGCTAATACATTGATTTTCAAGTCTTTGTTGAATGTTGATGATGAGATAATATGAATTATTTTTTGTATCATGGACTTTGTGTTATTATGTTGATAATGTCTTTCAAATATATTCAAAATGTAATTTGCATTCATCTTGAAAAACAAATGGCTATGAAATCAATCTATATGTCAAGCCAATCAACAATAAATGGATATATCAATTTTCCATAGTGTTCTATACAACTTATATTGCATATCTAAGCAACATCATATCACATGAAAATCTAAGTAAGGTTTCTCTTTAATTTTATAATTGATAATTTTATCTTCACTTTTCCATTACAAAAATCACATCAACTAAACTATTTGGAGTGCGGGAATAGCCCAAGTGCTTAGATTAGGTTTTGCAATAATTGTCACCATAAGCATTGTCTTATTGCAAGGATCAATATATATTTCAAAGCATGTGAAGTTGCAAATACATACGGAAAACATGATTTTAAAATATGAGTATTCTTGCGAGTCATGACTTACAAACATAAAAGAAAATAGAGAGCCTTACCAACCATGAGAACACGTATTGCAATTATCTTATGACTTTGAATTAGAACAAAGTACTCGAACAATAAAAAATACGCGTAAAAAACATAATACAAATAATGAAACTTAACACTTTGAATACAAAAAGTTAAATGATAATACACATTGATAATCATCTTATGCATAAGCTCCAGTTCCAGGGCTTCTTACATGCCATACATAATAGTGAGAAGCATACTATGTGGAAACAATATTTCCCTGAGTTTCACATATCATATTAGTACAACATTATGAATGACATGCTTGCTTTACATGAAACAAAAAACATGCAACAAAAATGATTTAATTACGACACATCTATCCCATCTTGGAAGCACTATATGCAAAGTACTTGAACATAAAAAATCTATTCGTAAAAAATTATAATACCAATAATGCAACTTAACACTTTGAATACAAAAAAGTTAAATGATCACAGTCATTGAAAATCATCTTATGCATAAGCTCCAGGTTCAAGGCTTCTTACATGCCTTACATAATAGTGAGAAGCATACTATGTGAAAATAATATTTCCCAGAGTTTCACATACCATATTAGTACAACATTGTGAATGACATGTTTTCTTTACATGAAACAAAAATGTGCAACAAAAATGATTTAATTCGACACATCTATCCCATCTTGAAGTACTATTGGCAAAAATTTTTCATTCTTGGAAACCTTTCTACATACGATGCACAATATTCCCAAACATACTATGTGGGACTAATATTTCCACAAGGTATGCTCACAATATTCTAGAATAGCATTATCAATGGCATGAGAAATTTGAAAATTTACAATTCTTCTATGCAAGGTTTTACTTCCATGAGCATGTTGGTTATCTAAAGTTTAACAAAAGAACAAATACTACCTTTTAAAGTTTAACAAAATCACAATTCTGCATTTAAGCAATTGCAAACATAACAAAGGTAAAAATTTGATTCTATAAATACATTGCACAAAAAAAATCATAGAATAATAAAACAATCACTCCACTATGGCAATGCATTAAACAAACATAATTTATTAAGAAAATCAATGTATATTACTACACAAAAAATAACAATAAGAAGAAATCAACAATAATTATAAATAAAAATTGATCATAGATAAAGAAAAAAAAGAACATTTATACCACCAATTTCAATAATTATACAATTAGATTACTTTGGCTCACCTAGTATACAAAGCATATGAAAAACCACAAGCATATCATGGACCCTATTTGAATTGCCACCCATAATAAAAAATACCAAGAAAAAGAAAAAAGAAATAAATGAAAAAAAATAAACAATGAAACCCTTATTACAAATAACACATCAACACAACAACAACATGAATTTAGAATCTAGCAAAACACCGCTATGACAAAGGACAAAGAGATAATATATAAATGAAATTTTATAGTAACACAAGCAATAGATAATGATACTAATAGATCTCAAACAAGGAATTTGCACGAGAACAACTATTGTCCTTACAACAATCACTAAAATAAAAAATACGAATTAGATGACAATAATTATCTAAAACCAAACATTCATATTTTCCACCACCAACCAAAAAGAGAATCAAGCAAGGAACATCCATGCATAAGGCAAAAATATGAATGTCAAAGTAGAAAAAAATGAGAAATGACGACACACCCGGAACTCACATGCCAATAAATGTTGAGAATTTGGAGGGTGAGAGATTAATACAAAATTCTCTTCTTGATAATTACTTGTGAGCTCACTCGGATTACTTGTATCTTCTCTTCTTTAGCTTAGTTAATCTTTCATCAAGTCAATTATCAAAATACACGAGACACACAAATTAGTCTCCTAGAGCCAAGGAAAAAACCTCTCCCTCTTAAAGAGGAAAAACCCCACGATAAATTATTCTTATAAATCTTCAAATGACAAGTAACATGACCCAAACTTAGACCCTTGACCTATATACGCATCGAATACTTTGTCATTGTTTCTTAGTTGACCTCCAATGCTGATCTTTTCTATACCAATCTACATTGTTTTGCACCAACACTAGAGAGCTCGATCTCTAGGTCAATATTTCTACGGTTACTAATTTATATCAAGGTCACTCGAGACCCTTTCGCCTCACATGTCTTTGAAAACTTCTTCAACTGGGGATATCTGCCTATTTTATGTATTAATATCGGAAGGTAAATCACAGATTTACCTTCCTTCTTTCTCGCATCCCAATAATTTAGTCATTTGTTGCCTTGACTTAGAATACACTTCATCATACATCATACTAAGAAATGTTGTGATATATCTCACACTTCATTAACCTACCCGCTGGTTCAAACTTGTAGTCCGCATTCAAGTTTAGGCGAGTCCCTTTAGTTCTATTATAGATCTATCTCGCATATTTATACATACCTCTTTCTATATTCAGAACTTTATACCCTAAGTTGAAATCGTAAATCTACTGCATCTACTTCAAAAAAGTTTGAAGACTTTTTTCGGACATTCGCAATCTTCCTTAGACTATCCGTAATCTACTTCATACTATACACAATCTAGCTTCATACTATACTATCATCAATATGCTTCAAAGATGACCGAACAATGAGAACCACACTATAGTATTTTTTGTATGATCCACACTATTTTCAAAAATCTTTAAAATTGCATCTAAATCCCATCAACATATTCGTATTGAATCTTACGAGAATACGTATATTGTTTTCAAAGATTATCGAGTTATTCCTTATCAAAAGAGCCACGAGACTAGGTATATAAATATAGAACAGGACTTTATTGTCACTTAGGTGACCATCACTTTGGCATGTAGGCAGACTTATCACTTGTTTGAAGGGCCGACTTTTAACACATCATAATAGCTTGATTTTTCAACGTTGATGTAGAGCTTAAATAAACCATTGGTTCACGTTTTCTTTGACTAGGTCTTGGAGCATTTCTTAGACTAGATGCTTCATATAAATATGACACATATTACATTTATATATAGAAGACAAAAACCTAGTTAGACATCAAGAAGAAGTCTACTAACCTATAATAAGCTCTTGCTCATGAAACCCATGAGGCGAAGTACAAAATACACTTTATTATATTTGTCTTCTACTTTACATAAATTCATAATTACATAGTCAACATGAAGACCGACCCTAGTGATACTTTTCAACACTCCCCTCTTAATTAGGAAGGTATTCATCATCGGTACGTGGTTACTTTCAAGCTGAAGAATCTCATAAGAAGAATCGGATTGGTAATCACATTTGTATAGCATCATATCAACCCTGACATTTTCCTAGTGCAGAGACCTTGACTAACATCCCCCATCTCTCAATGAGAATGGGCTACAATGATGGCGAGACACATGACTAATAGACACCATATTCATTGTCTCTCAAGGTACATACCCCAATTACGTGTTCCCATAGTATGAAATTCTTGGACTATTCTTCTCTTGGGTAGCCAACCCTCGAGCAATATCGATCCACGACTACTCTTATCTTCAATGCCCTATCTCATTCTCAAAGAGTATCGAATGCCGAGATGATTACCCAATCCTCCATTTTGTCTTCCGGTGAAGACCGAGAATGATGTGTCTATCCATTCTCTTCACATGGCCTTCACTAATACTTACGATGTTGTTAGTCCCTGGTCTAGTGCATGACACATGTAATAGAGAATCACATACATCACTCCCTCTTAGCACAAGAAGGGCATACTTCAAGTTTCTTCCAAGAAGGAAACTTATCACTAGGCTCCCTCTCAACCGAGGGTCCTGTGACAACAATCTAGCTAATCATGAAGAATTCATCCCATCGATGTCATGGATTTCGATATTGAGGAATCTTCAACTTTTTGGCTTCATAGGGCATAGAACATCCATCACTTTCATTCACGAGTTGTGTCCACTATCAGAAAAGTGATTCATCAATATTTCTCATATGTTCCACCATTATGCCATGCTTCTCTCCTTCGGATCATCTTCAAGGATCATACATCCTTACTCACGATTAGTAGCCCGCAAAAATTCATCCGGATAAACATATACATATGAACTTTTGAAACAAAAATTACATGATGATGATCTTTCACCATGACATCTTACGTAGGCATCGACATCCTTTATTCATATTGACACATCTCCTAATGATATGTTTTTTCAAGGGTCTTCTTCTTTGCACGGACTTACGTGAGTCTACATATCCTCCTAGGATATCTCCTAGTCACATCTTATTTGCTGCGGATGATCATCGCCTCTTGGCATGGTTTCATTTCATTATCTCTTCCTTTACGCACATTCTTCATTCCCAAGAACTTACATTTTCCATTTCCTCGTTCATATACAACCACCTCATATTCCATGAGGATATACATAATGTTGAGTTCATCTATTGGTGCACCAAGAGATCCTCTTTCATAGATCATACTTCTAAATATATAAGTCTATTACCAGCAACCATATGACATGACTTCATAACATCCAATGTCGGCATATAAATATACACATACCTCATGCTTTTTTTCATTTAAGTCATCCTTCGGTAGTTTTACTAGAATTAAGAGCTTCATTACCTTGGCCTACTCCATCAATATGTCATCACATCCCGAGAATTTTGTTTTTCATGATGACCCTTGATCTTGATAACTTCCTTCCATCGAGTATAGTTATTAGAGAGTTTTTCCAGATTTTTTTTACAAGAACTCCTACCATGCTTTGATCAAGATGCTAAGTCGAGTTTTCTATCATACAACTACAGAAATCAATTAAATGAGAAGATGATCTTAATGATAGTGGAGATCCTCACTTCTTCTTTCTTAGATTTCTTTGCATTAGGTTCTTCTCTTATTTTCTGAGACATGGGCTTCTTTCCCTATTTCTCTTGTCCTTTTCAAATTTAGGACAATCTATTTTATAATGCCCAAGTTTATCACATCCAAAGAATCGTGCTTCGTTGATACTATTCCGAGGACCAAACTTACCGAATCTTCCTTTTTTCCTTGGAATGGCTACAAAGGCTTGATTCCCTTTACTTGATCCTATAACACCTTTGGCTTTCAATCTTATTTCCTCTATTTTACAGAGACCTGAAATCATGAAATGGTGTGGCTTCTTTCTTCCCGTATAAACTCGAAGTGAAGTTTCCCCATTCATATGGCAAAGCTTTCAACACCACTTTAGTCATCTCGTTGTCGGACATTACTTCTCCAGTTCTGCAGATGATCTTAGAGAATTTCTTCTCTGCAGTACTCATAGAGAATAGCTCCACAAATTTCTCATATATTCCTTTTGATGATTCTAGATTTGATACATCGGATATGAGAAAGTATTTTATGGATTCTGTAAGAATCCTTTGAGCTCAGTATACATCCCTTCATGTATTTTACATGACTTCATTGTCCTTGACTTCCATGCGGGGAAAGTTTGAAAACCCCTAACCGAGTTTGATTCTTTTCTTTGCAAAGAAGACATTTTGATAGATTTAGATAAAGTCATAGATACTTACTTGAGTAAGTGACTATCTCCTTTAGTAGCTTCCATGATGAATAAGTTAGGAGCTTCTTCTTAGATAGAAAACTTCAATCTAGATGATCTTGGATCCTTGATGGTAAAGGATGTGTCTTTAAAAGATGATGTCCTCTTTTACCACTGTATTGAATGTAAATATTTGATGGAAAAGATTATTTTCTTGAAAATATTATCCTTTGAATGAGATGAAGATCTTGAGAGTCTTCCTTGCAAGCTGATTTTTGCTTCTTGGAGTGTCTCTTTTTTCAAGTAGCCCTTGAGTTCAGCACCTTAGCTCTAAAACCATGTTGAGAATTTGGAGGGTTTGGAGATTAATACAAAATTATCTTCTTGATAATTACTTATGAGCTTACTTGGATTACTTTTTGTATTCTCTTCTTTAGCTTAGTTAATCTTTCATAAATTCAATTATCAAAATACACGAGACACACAAATTAGGCTCCTAGAGCCGAGGCAAAACCTCTCCCTCTTGGAGAGGAAAACCCACGAGAAATTATTCTTATAAATCTTCAAATGAAAAGTACCATGACAGAGACTTAGACCCTTGACCTATATATGCATCCAAGACCTTGTCATTGTTTCATAGTTGACCTCCAACGTTGATCTTTTTCTCTACCAATCTGCGGTGTCCTGCACCAACACTAGAGAGCTCGATCTCTAGGTCAATCTTTCTCGATTACTAGTTTCTATCAAGGTCACTCAAGACCCTTTCTCTTCACATGTATTTGAAAAATTCTTCATTTGGGATATACAACCTCTTTTATGTATTGAGAGCGGGAAGGTAAATCACAAATTTACCTTCCTTCCTTTCTCGCATCACGGTAATTTAGTAATCTGTTGACTTGAATTCACATACACTTCGAGAATACATCACACTAAGAAATGTTGTATATATCTCACACTTCATTAACCCAACACCGGTTCGGACTTGTAGTACGCATTCAAACTGACTGATCCTTTTGTTATGTTATAGATCTATCGCATATTTATACATACCTCTTTCTATATTACGAACTTTATACCCTAGCTAAAATCACGGATATTCACATCTTCTTCGAGCAGTCCCATGGACTTGTTCAGAGCATTCATAATCTTCCTTAGACTATCACGCAATGCCTCATACTATACGTAATTTGCTTCAAAGATGACCCAGGAACATGACTCCGCACTATAGTATTGTTGTATGATCGCACTATTTTCAAAATCTTTAAACTTCACGCTGAAAGCCCATCAACATATTTGTCTTGAATCTTAAAAAGAATCTAAATGCTTGTTTCGAGATATTGCCGAGTTATTCCTTATCAAAAGAGCCATGAGACCAGGTATATAAATATAGATAGACTTACCTGTCTTTTAGGCCGACCATCACTTTGGCATGTAGGCTGACTTATCACTTGATTGAAGGCCGATTTGTAATACATCATAATAGCTTGATTTTCAACATTGATGTAGAGCTAGAAATAAACCATTGGTTCATGTTTTCTTTGACTAGGTCTTGGAGCATTTTCTTAGACTAGATGCTTCATATACATATGACACATATTACATTTATATCTAGAAGACAAAAACTTAGTTAGACAAGATCATGCAAGTCTACTAACCTATACTAAGATATTGCTCATGAAACCCATGAGGCAAGTACAAAATACATTTTATTTTCTTTGTCTTCTACTTTACATAACTTCATAATTACATAGTCAACATGAAGGCTGAACTAGTTACACTTTTCAAAAATAAAGACCTAAATGTCCACTAGTGTTCAACAAAGCTACATAACCATTAAACAATACCACCATTGACCTCACAAATAATGAAAGAGTAACATGTGAGACATCACGGAAGGGGCAAATGGTATATATAAAATCACACTAGTAACTAGTACAACCATATAAATTAAATGGTTGGAAAAATGTTGATAAGTATCAATCCATATTAAGCATCAAAACGCTTACAACATGATACATCTCATGTTGCTAAATTAAAAAAATCATAAAAACTAACCAAATTTTAACTTATTTTAAATAACTCTTTTTATTATCAATTACTAAAAACAATAATAAGTTAAACATTTATACATTTAAAAAAAATGGAACAAGATTTTTTAAGCATAGAAATTTACCCTCGGTTTATCATGAATATTATTAATATGTTGTAGACTTTGTTACAATACCATGACTTATAAATACCATATGCCCAAAAAACCATGACTCGAGTTTATATCACACTTGTTTATATGACATTTTTTTTAAATCAATAAATTTAATTAAAATGGCATAACTAATTTGAAGATAAATATCAACCTTTGATTTGTGTATACTACTATGAATATTACGTAATATATATAAATATTAATCCCTACCATATAAACAATTATTAATAGTTAAATTAAAATTCTAAAATTCTCTATTCCAAAAATAAACTCGAGTGTAAAAATAATTTACAATCAACAACACTTTGAATGTGCTACCAACATATTCTCTAGTGACATTCAAACATGCAATTTTCCAATCAAACAACCACTTAAAAAATAAATAAAGAATGTTGGGTGTGGAGCTCTGATTTTCATCACTGATTCGAGAGATCCTTGTTTTAGTCGCATGTATACCCCAGGGAAAATTGTACACCCTTGCAGGCGGGGGGGTGCGGGGGGGACTTGTCCCCCCCTGCGGGGTCTGGGGCTGACCCCCGTTTCTGAGGGGTCAGGAGCCAACGGTCCTCCGATGGGGGGTTTTCGGGGCAATGCCCCCAAAGCTAAAAACGGATGTAAAATTGCCTTGTAAAAGTATAGTAATTTCTAGTCAATCTAGGGCCGTTCATTAGGCGGATGATACGACGGTAGAAGTTATGTTTAGTTTAGGTTTTTTTTCCTAGAAGGCAACCCCTCTCTTTGTATGAGGGTATTGTATTGCGGTTGTGTATTATATTTGTATTTTTCTACAGGGAAATAGATAGGGAGATTGTGAGAGAGAACGAGAGGATATTACGAGTGGATACGTTGTGGGTTTTGTCTCTTCATTACTGTTGGATAATAGAAAAGGAAGGACTAGTTGTTCAGGGGTGGGACGTAGCCCAAACCGGGTGAACCACATATATCTATGTCTCTCCGGTTTTATGTGTTTTGTGTGCTTGTATTTTCCGCATATTTTATGTGTTGCATTGCTCCATAATATATAATTTTCTAACAAGCGGTATCGAGCCGAAGGTATATTTGGTTGATAAAATCTCGGGGAAAGAAGGGTTCCTGGTTCGAAGTGGGAGAAATGGCGGAAGATGGTAAGTTTAGGGTCGAGAAATTTAACGGCCAAAACTTCACGTTGTGGAAGATGCGAGATGGAAGATTATACGCTATCGAGAAAGATCCGTACCTACTATTGAGCAGGAATCGTCGGCAACCATGACGGACGCGGAATGGAACATTCTCGATAGAAAAGACACTCGAAACGATACGATTGTGCTCATGCGCGTCAATCGCCTTCAATATTTCAAAGGAAACAACAACAGAGGGTTTTATGCGGATGTTGGCGAAACTATATGAAAAAATCGTCGACCTCAAATAAGGTATTTCTTATGAAAACGACTATTTAATATGAAGATGTCGGAAGGTGGATCCGTTGAGACCATTTAAATGATTTTAATACGATTTACAGTTAGTTAATTTACGTAGGGGTAAACTTTGATGATGAAGTTAGAGCTCTGTTATTCTTGTGCTCATTGCACGAGAGAGTTGGAATGGTTTAGTAATGGCCATTAGTAACTCTGTCTCTGGATCTAGTACTTTAAAGTTTGATGATGTTGTCGGTGCTATCCTTAGCAAAGGAAATGCGACGGAAAAAGCTCCGGTGAGACATCGGGTAATGCTTTGAGTGCAGAGTCTGGGGGAAGGAGAATGGAAAAAGGAAAGAGCTCGATATATTGGCGAGTAAATCAAGAAAATGCGGATCCAAGTCCGGATCGGGGATAGTGTGCTTTGGAAATGCGGAAATAAAGGACACGTAAAGAAAGACTCTAGATCTCGAGAGGGAAAAGAAGGAGATGCGCAACAAGAAAACAATCATGAAGAAATGTGACGAGTGATGTGTTATAAGATGCTTTGATTCTTTCTTTCGAAAATGTTAGTGATTCTTGGGTAGTAGATTCAGAGCCTCATTCCATGCCACACCGATAAGAAATATTTTCATGACTATGTTCGAGGAGATTTTGGACGAGTCCGTTTGGGTGATGATAAACCACAGTAAAATTGTTGGAATGGGTAAGGTTCTTGTAAAACAATGAGAATGGAAACCAATGGCTATTAAAGGAGGTAAGTCATGTTCAGGATCTAAAAAGAAAAATCCGATTTCAATAAGGCAGTTAGGTGGTGAAGGTTGTGTGACAACTTTCACAGATAAAGCTTTAGAAGGTCACCAAAGGAGCCACGGTAATAGCAAAAAGGCGAAAAAGGTTGGTACATTGTATTTATGCAATGGTATTTCTAAATTTCTTAATGCTTTAACTTCCAAAGGAGCGAGATGCGGCATTATGGCATCATAGGCTCGGACACATAAGTGAGAAAGGGGATGAAGATTCTTCACTCAAGAAATTTGTTGCCGAGGTTTGAACAATGTTGATTTGAATTTTCCGTGAAAATTTCATTTATGGAAAACAAAAGAGAGATCGGATTTCTCGAGTTGGGAAAGAATAGAAGAGCGAAAATTTGGAGCTTGTGCATACATATGTATGGGGACACTGCTCGAGTATCATCTCTCGGGTGGCTCTTGCTATTATGTTACGTTTATTGATGATGCAACTAGAAAAACTTGGATTTATTGTATACAAAATAAATTTGATGTATTTGATACTTTCAAGAAATGTAAAGCTTTGGTTGAGATTGAGATAGGAAAGAAGTTGAAGTGTCTCGGATCGGACAATGGAGGTGAATATTGCAGCAAAGAGTTTGATAGGTATTGTTCGGAGCATGGAATTCGTAAAGAGAAGACGGATCCAAGAACACCACAAGAAAATGGTGTGTCAAAAAAGATGAACAAGAACAATCATGGAGCATGCAAGGTGCATTAGATTGCATGCGGGGATTGCCTTTACAATTTTGGGCGAGATGTTGTAGATATTGTTGTTTATCTCATAAATAGAGGGGACGCTTCAAGTTCCTTGGATGGCGGTATTCCGAGAGGGAAGCATGGACGAGTAAAAGGTAAGCTACTCTTTTTTAAAGCCTTTTGGTTGTGAGGCCTTTGTCCATATTAATAAAGAAAATAGAACAAATCTTGAGGAAAAAATCAAAGAAATGTACCTTTATTCGATATGGTGTTAATGATTTTTGGTTATCGCTTATATGATTATGAAAATCACAAAATCATTAGGAGCGGAGATGTAATATTCAATGAAAAGGTCTTGTATAAGAATTAGTTGCGGGAAAAGAAACAAGGGAAAAAGAAAGCAAAGGAATACACGGTTCTTGATGAGATAAGCGAAAAAGTAAAGGTGCTCGAAAAATAATAATAATCAACAACCACGACAACGGCGAACCACCACAACAACAACATGCACCTCAAACACACGAAAGTGGTGTTAGAAGATCTACCCAGGGATAAGTAGACCCTCGCGAACGATACTCTCCTTCATTATATTATTTATTTTGATGATTCGGTGAACCCAAATGTTATGAAGAAACGATGCGGGTTGAAAGTAGGAAGAAGTGGGAGCTAGCCATGGAAGAAGAGATGGACTCCTTAATGCATAACCTGGACTTGGGACTTAGTCAGAGTTGCTACGGGAGTAAAACTAAATTTCAAAATAAATGGGTTTATGATTTGAAAGAAGAAGATGGAGGAAAACGAGAGGTACAAAGCTAGACTTGTGGTGAAGGGGTTTGCACAGAAGAAAGGTATTGATTTTGATGAAATATTTTCTCTGTTGTTAAGATGACTTCAATCGAACTATCTTAAGTCTTGTAGCGGTGGAAGATTTACATCTTGAACAGGTTAGATGTAAATACAACATTTCTCCATGGAGATTTGGAGGAAGAGATATACATGCGACAACGAGAAGGATATGAGGTCAAAGGGAAAGAAAAATTGGTGTGCGAAGTTAAAGAAGATTTTGTATGGCTTAAAACGAGGCTCCAAGGCAATGGTATCTAAAATTTGACAAGTTTATGTACGAGCAAGGTTATACTAGATGTCACTACGATCATTGTGTTTATCCGAAAAAAACAAAATGATGGCGGCTATATTATATTGTTATTGTATGTAGATGATATGCTTGTTGCGAGGGTCTAACATGTAGGAAATAAATGTGCTCAAAAAAAAATTGGCAAATTCATTTGCAATGAAGGATTTGGGAGTCACAAAAACAAATCCTTGGTATGAGAATAACCAAAGATAGGAAAAAATCGAAAATTAACATTGTCTCGAGAATGAGTACATACAAAAGGTGTTGAAAAGATTTAATATGCACAATGAAAAACTAGTTAGTACACCTTTTTTGCTAGCCATTCAAACTTAGTAAGGAGATGTGCCCAAAGACCCAGAGAAGACATGGATTATATGTCTAAAGTTCCATATGCATCGACGATTGGAAGCTTAATGTATGCAATGGTCTACACAAGGCTCGATATTGCACATGCGATGGGAGTTGTAAGCAGGTACATGAATAATCCATGAAAAGAACATTGGATGGCAATAAAATGGATTCTCATATATTTGAGAGGTACCACAAATCAAGCATTATGCTTTGGTGGTTCAAACATTGCTCTACAAGGATATGTTGATGCAAATATGGCAGTGGTGAGAGATAACGGGAGGAGCACTACGACATATGTATTTACTATAGGTGGAACAACTGTCGGTTGGGTTTCAAAAAATCCAAAGTGTTGTTGCACTTTCAACAACAGTAGAGTATGTTGTTACTACGAGAGGCTAATAAAGAAATGATTTGGTTACAAAGGTTTATGGGTGAATTGGGTAAGAAGCATGATATGGGCACGTTATATAGTGATAGCCAAAGTGCCATTCATCTTGCAAAGAACTCAGCATTTCATTCTAGGACTAAACACATACATCTCAAGTACTATTTCATACGATCGGTATTGGAAGATGGAGAGTTGAAGTTGGAAAAGATACACACTAGCGAGAATCCTCGCCGATATGCTAACAAAAGTTGTAACCTGGGGAGAAACCGAGAATGTGCTCGGTTTCAATTGGTCTTCAAGGATGATTATGAAGATGAGAAACATCCAGGGTCCAAAGAGGATTCATTGTCCAACAAATGAAGTAGCGGTGGAGTTGCTACAATCAATCTCCAAGTGGGAGGTTGTTGGGTGTGGAGCCCGATTTTCATCCCGATTCGGAGATCCTTGTTTTTAGTCGGATGTATACCCCAAGAAAAGCGTACACCCTTGCATCGGGGGGACTTGTCCCCCCCCGCAGTGTCCGGGGGCCGACCCTCCCGGTTGGGGGTCCGAGGCGACGGTCCCCTAGCTGGGGTTTCGGGGGCAATGCCCTTGAAGCTAAAAAAAAACAGATGTAAAATTGCCTTGTAAAAGTATAGTAATTTCTAGTCAATATGGGCCGTTCATTAGGCGGATGATCCGACGGTAGAAGTTATGTTTAGTTTAGGGGTTTTTTTTTCCCTAGAAGGCAACCCCTCTCTTTGTATGAGGGTATTGTATTGCGGTCGTGTATTATATGTGTATTCTCCGAGCGGGAAATATATAGGGAGACCGTGAGAGAGAACGAGATGATATTACAGATGGATCCGTTGTAGGTTTTGTCTCTTCATTCTACTAGATAATAGAAAGGAAGGATTGGTTGTTCGGGGTGGACGTATTCCAAAGCTGGGTGAACCACGTATATATGTGTCTCTCTGGTTTTATGTGTTTTGTGTGCTTGTATTTTCCGCATATTTTATGTGTTGCATTGCTCCATAATATATAATTTTCTAACAAAGAAGTCACATGTCCCTTTAATAATTGCTAAACATATCTATATGTAGTTAGAAGGTTAAGATGTAAAATTTTAAAATTGTCACTCGATTATAATGTCCCTTGCTCACAGAGAGAGACAATAAATATAACATATCAAAGTTGGAAACTTAACATTAGCCCAATAATTTATGTATTATCACAAATGAACATACCAAGCTTCCATACAATGTGGTGGAAATTTTATGAAAATAAGCATCTAACCTGCTATAAACTCGTTTAGGACAATAAAAACCAACAAAATATAGTAAGAAAAACAAATACATACCCAACAACAAAATGTTTAGGACAACAAATAGCAACAAAATATATTAAGAAGAATAAATACATACCCAACAACAAAAGGAAAGGGGTTGAGAGCATTTTCACTTCCAATAAAATATTGCTTTCTAAACCCAAAAACACCTCTTAAAATTCCTAAAGGAAAATAGACAAGTTGTATTGAAAAGGACTAACAAATAAATAGAAAATAAACAAGTTGTATTGAAAAAAGATTGACAAATAAATACAACACTTCATATGTATTGAAGTCCTATCCAACTAAGTTAACAACTCAAAAATGAAAACTACTTCCCAAAACAAATCAAAGCCACCAATATACCTTAAAATGAGTAGCTACTCTATGATCTACAAATTAAAGCCACCAATATACCTTAAAATGAGTAGCTACTTTATGATCTACTCAATTTTAATAGAATTTCAAATTATTAATATTCAATTATGTAAATAAACCTCTTAAATTGTAAAATTCAAATAACCCATTATTACAAAATAAAGACAATACATTTTTTTTAAATATATATTTATTTTAAATACAAATCCAAATTGATTTTATTTTTAATAAATATGTATATTAACTGCGTTGTCTACCATTTACAACCTTTTGATATATCGTACATTGTACTTAATAAATATTTCACATTTAAAAAACCACTTAATATGGAACTTTACAAGGTGAACCATCTTATAATTATTTAATTTTATTATAATATTTTAATTAAATCAAATTATTAACATTCAATTGTGTAAATAAACCTCTTAAAAGATTAACTAGCTCTTAAATTGTAAAATTCAAATGACCCATTATTACAAAATAAAGACAGTACATTTTTTTAAATATATATTTAATTTAAATACACATCCAAATTGATTTTAATTTTAATAAATATGGATATTAACTGCGTTGTGTGAATATTTCATGTTCAAAAACCACTTAATATGGAACTTTACAAAATGAACCATCTTATAATTATTTAATTTTATTATAATATTTTAATTAAAAAGGTAGTTAACTAGCTTATAATCTACATAACTTTATTACCCTTTAAAATTGTAAATTCAAATATTCGACTATTGCAAAAATAAATACGTAATATTTAAATATGACCAAAATCTAGGTTTCGCCAGCTATAACCTAGGTGACCTTCTGATATATTATTGCTTATTAGAAAACCCCTCCCCTCTTATAATGGTGGGCCACTTGGAGAAGAGGGGGCTACCCTATACTCTCCTCGGATTTATTAACTTTTCAAAATTAAGGTTCAAATATTTAATTCGAAAAGTGGACCGCCTCAAAAAATTTGAAGTGCCAAAAAATTTACATCAAAGGAAACACTGGCTTCTTTTTTTTGGTTTTCTAATGTGTAATGTTTTGCATTTTTTTTTCTTCTCGCTATCTTGTAAAGATATTCCATATAGTTTGGTTGTGTGTACAGCTATCGGTGCCTATGTTTTTGCGTGCTCTGTGTATTGCAGTTGTGTGTACAGCTATCGGTGCCTATAGCATTGAGCATTGTTTGGCTGTAATTCTCCTGGTGCGGTAATATTATTCATAAATTTGTGAACATTTGGTAATAAGGGTATTTCATATGTGAATTATGATAGTCATATTTGCTATATTTTTACTGCACGGGGATAAAACCAATTGTCACCATAACTAGAAGACATAACCAATCTGTTTCTGTGTAAAATATTGGATTTGTGTCCTAAATATTCCAAAGGAAACCCCTCAGCTAGAATATTGCTGCTTGAGATTGATAGTTTGGGTTCAGGTTTTTTTGTGTGTCTGTGAAATGGTATATTTGTCAAAACTAGAGCAGTGTGATCCAGAAAGGGTGAATGCGGGGAATTGGGAGGTTTGCATGGCAGTCCTGTGATGATTGTATCATTTATCACTGACAAAAAATTTTGGTAAATTAAAATAAGAGTGCACAAAGAATTAAAATAAGAGTGCACAAAGTTGAGGCTCCCATTAAAAAAAAAGAAACCCTACTTTTCTGCCTCCAATGTCAGCGTTGTGTACACTTACTTAAAATTTTTTCATCTGGTAATTGGAGTTTAGATCAGCGTATTCTGGCTTGATTAGCACGATCTATTTTTCATGTCTTTGGTGCCTTTTCAAATAATGTGCATTGTGATGGATTTTAAAATAGGGTGAAATCACGTATCTGGCATGCTAGGTTAGTTGCAAAATTCTGTTGTTGGAAAGCAATGGGAACGTATACCAATTCTGATGCTAAAAGATATCAGTGTGAGCCCACTGCCTGGAGTTGATAATATAGTCTGACGTGGTGGCATAGCGGAAATTTCATTGGCATAGCTTACACGAATGTTAGTGTTCTATTTGGCATTTGCATGCCCTCATTCTAAAGCGATTCTTGAAATTTTTTGAGAAGGATGGTATAGATGATAGCCACTACCAGTGGCTTTAAAATATGAAGATACTTATCAGAGACCATTAATTTCATTTTTATAATATTTTTTTTACCTAGTACACAGTCATAAGAGTTTGGCCCAGATTGTATTTTGAGTGGAATAAAAGTGTAGACTTTGGAAATCTCGTAGTGTTGTTTCTTGCCAACCATAACAGGAATATAGACTTCTTTTGCCTCGAGGAATACTAAATTGAATTTATTTGATGGCATTAACAATCCATCTAGCAGAACGAAAAGTGGTTTTGTTTAAAGATACAGCTTGCGAAAAAGAAAAAATCAATTGAATAGTTAATTTTTTTTGTGTCTTACACTTGGTTAAATCATTGTAAATTTGTTTATATTGGATGCATTTTTGGTGGTAGCCAACACCACTTTTTTCAAAGTTTATTGTTGGGGAAGATGGCCAAACTCGATGGTTTGATACCTTTATTAAGTCGTCTAATGTCGTCTCATCGTTAATAATAGTGTCCATGTCACCAAGGACATGCTCTTTGACATACAATCATATTTTTAAAATGTTAAAAGAAAAAAATTGAATTCTTGGAGCTAGAGTCGCGATTACTGATGAGACGAACTTCAAAAAGAAAACTTGTGATTTTGAACTAGTTCTTGTTCGGAACAATAGTTTGTTTGAGCACGATCATCGATCGGAGAATGATTAGAGAAATGAAGTTTTTTTAGGTGAAAATTTGGATGTGGTTAGAAGTTCTAATGTGAAACCTATTATAACACCATGGGAAGAAATTACACACAATAAACATAGAATTGGTTTGGGTTATAACAATGATGTATCTTTTCACATTCCAGATTTCACTAAGCTTATAAAATTTCGAAGTGAGGGATTTCTCGTTGGTGTAGTTCCGAATAGTGTAACAGAGTTAGACATGTGAAAGATCGAAAGATCGGTGTTTTTATCTTCACCCGTATGAGCATTGTGGAAAGCGAAATCACGAGTCAAATGGATGTTCCAAAAAGAAAAGCACTGGAAGAGAGAAGCTAAATTTTGGATGGACTACCTCTTGGGAATGGACGGAAGTAGCCAAGAATATCTACGGATCATATCGAAGAATTTGTTCGAGAGTGACCAGTCTTGTAGTGATGACAAATATTTCTCACTTTGTATCCGACAACGGGGGGATTTGTTGGTGGGTGGTCTGCTACAAGTTCTATTTCGAGATGTCAAGAGAGTCCGAGTCGAGATCCACATCTTGAGCCACAACTGTACTAGTTAGACCTAGAGTTGTGAGACTTCGAGAGCACTTCCGGAGTTTGTAGTCATCTTAAAACCACATTTTTTTGTTCCGAGAACTACTATGTAGGTTCCAGAGTTGGGGTTGGTGGAGACAATGAGTTCTCCCATTTTCGATTTGTGGTCATCCTTGAAAACCATTTCGAGAAACATTCGACTTTTTTTCTAAGATGCATTTACGCATTTACGCATTTTGGTATATCCCTTCGAATTAAGGGGGGAATGTTAGACAACTAATCCTTGGATTAGTTTGTATTAGGTAATTGGTTATTAGAGTCCAAAAAACCCGGGGAACTAATTCAACAGTTTCTTGATGTATTTATATGTACACATTGTACATCATTCGAGTGAGACATTCATTAATATATTTTTGATTTTGTTTCCAATTGTGTGTCTTACAATTCTCGATCTCGGGATTTCGAATTCAGCGAAAGCAAGCTATTAGTTCCTTTTCTAGTTGTCCGTTTTCTCGAGAATATTCACCCGGACTGCAGGTAATTGGGTATTTAAATTGGTTTGCATAGTAGAGCTTCGAGTTGGATTTGAATTAAGTGGGGGAAAATGGAGAAACCGGAAAAAGAAAATCTAAGGACCCTCTAGGACACAATTAACCAATTTCAAGAGGAAATCTACACTCTGCAAATTAAACATAATCAAAGTTATCCCGAGTATAACAAAAAATTATGGACATAAAAATGGAGAACTGGGCTATCATTCAACAACTAGAAGATTTGATCGGTCTTCATCAACAAATTGAAAATTTCTACTCAATCCTCGCTCATGGACCGATTGAACTAACGCAGTCAAGCGACGACGAGGCCCACAAGTAACACAACTACTTTCGAGATCTAAATGAAAATTCCTCAACCAACCAGGATGAAAACAAGAGAGAGGGTGACCCTTCTAATTAGAAATTATATATGCTTATCTATAAATGTTGCTTTATTTTTCAAGTTTTTGGTGCATTTATGCGTATAGGCATAATAGGAAATTTGGAAATTGGGGAAAAAAGGGTCCCTGTGAAAAACCAGAGTGCCATAAAAGTATTATCTAGTCCAAGTCTTGAGTTTTGAATGATCTTGCGAATGTAATAGCTGCATATGTTATGCAAATTTGAAGTAATAGAATTTTCATTCTCATTCTTGTTATAAACAAAAAAATAAAATAAAAAACATGATTTAAACAAAAAATGATATTATTTCAAGGGAATCAAATAAAAAAAATATCAAAGATTGTAACGTTTTTACAAGCAAGAAGAAATTAATTGAGTTTCAATTGGAAAAGTTTGTGGATGCCCCCTAAAAAAGGGAAGTTGTTCACAATGTAATACACAAACCAAAATTATTTACAATCAATCCCTATTTAAGATATTAAATATAGTTCATTTATGGGGTTTCGAGCGTAGAGGCATTAGATCAAATTCTATTTGTAGATAAAAAAAGGTTTCATTTCTTGCATAAACAAAACACAACATGTCATCCGAGATTCTATGAACACTCGCCTTCAAATTTCAACAACCAAATGCCACTCATAGTCTTGATAATCATTCTCGGAGAACCCGAAAAAATACTACAAAAAAATAGTTTATATTTCCAACTTTAAAACACCGAGAACATCTCCACACAAAAAAAATGAAAAAATATATGTATTCTTATATTTCTTGCATGCATTACTTATGGCCTAACTTGGGATCTCTTTCACAATTATAGTTCGATAGTCGCAACAAAAAGGAAATTTGAATCACAACAAAACAAGTTCCGTAGACGAATGAGAACCTAATTTGTCACATAGAAATGAGTATGATCCGTTAGATGTATTAGCACCTATGCTACCATGGGTCAAATCAAATAAAATATTGTATGAGTAAGAGAAGTTGGTGATGCATGATGGTTGAAGTTGCAAGCATAGGAAGCATTGCCGGTAATAATCAACATGGAACAAATCTCCATAATCTCGTATAGTTCTATATAATTACAAGCGATTGGATATCATGATGACAAAATCGAAGTGAAACTTCAGCATGAAAAAAATGTAATGTGTGCTAATGTTACTAGCTTCTTCCTACATGATAGTCACACCACTCTTTAAAAATATCACTTGCAAGCCTCCGGAGTTGCTTGTCATCTTGCAAACTAGGATGCGGATATAGCCACATATGTAACAAGGTAGCACAAGGTTTGCAGTCACCATTATGTAAAGAAAGATTAGGTGCTAATTTCTCACAACGAAACCCTACCTTGTGTTGTCTCTTCCAAAACATATTACCGATCAAAATGACTTTGTGCAAAAAATATTGCATGAAATTATAATATGGTACAATACCGATGATATTAATGACATGTGCTTGAGTTCATTGCTCTTTTCCACGTGCTCTTACAAATTGCTACAATTTTTTTTCTAGGATCCCTCGTAACTACAACTTATAGAAAACTCTTGTTTTCGAGAATCATCTTGTGAGAAACACTCATCCATCTCATATATGAATAAAGGAACCCTCTCAATTTGATAACCTCCTCAATATTTGTTTTTGAGAATCATCCCGTGTGGAGCCTTCATCCAACCCGCATATGAATCGAAGAGCTCTCTCAATATGATAACCTCCTCCCAAAGAAACTTCTTGTTCCCGAGATGTGCACAATAGCTCTCAAACACACTAACGAGTTACTGCAGACAAAAGTCTAACTTGAAAAAAGAACTCAATTTCAAGATGATTAATATCCATGGTGGAAAGACCACCTACTTTTTGCATAAAATGCATTGTTGTAGTTCTTGTCCATAAATAAAACAAAGTCCTCTCGAAATAAATAGGCTAATAGTAAACATCAAAAAATATGAAATTTAAGCTTGTGCTAAAAAAGCATACAAGCAATTCTAGACACATGTTAAACATTGATAACCAAAGCTTATGTGCTAGAGCTTAGAAGCATTAAGCATATCACTTGCATAATATATAAAGTAATAAAACCGCAAAAACACGTTCAATGTTATAAGATTATAGAGGATTAGAAACCTTGGCTCACTAAGTTTTATTCGTTCCATGAAATATGCTCAACCCATAGCTTCATGGGCTCAAAAAAAATGCTTCACTTGAAATATAGAATAGTCTTACTCGGATACCAATAGTAGAGAAAAATGTTTGTGTGAAATATAGAGAAAAAAAATATGAGGAAAACAAAATCAAGATAACAAAGGGTTCATTTAAGTCATGTTTTCTTCATTTCAAGGTCTCCGAGTCCAATAACATTGATATTCATGGACTCATTTATAGGTCATTTTCTTTGGCTAGGGATCTCTAATGAATTACAGATATCGAAGTTCAAAATGGGTTTCCACTATGAAACAATTTTCATTTTCATAACGGATGTTGAATGAAAGTATTGGTAAAAATATTCTTCAAGCTATCATCCCACTCTATCTCCACTGCAAAATGACATCATTTTGAATTTAATGAATCGAATATTAACCGGAGATTCAATCACGAGTTCATCAAAGAAACCCTAACTCATATTTGCCACTAACACAAGTACAACACCGAGCCCGAGAGTGTTAGGAAATGACTTTGTAAACATAAATATAGAACAAAGAACCTTCAATACATTTCAAGAAATTTAAAATCTGTGGAAAAAATTCAAACAATATCCCTAATTGTTTTTTCATATCTTTAAAAAAAATATAAAAAAATAGAGCCACAATTTATATACTTTTGATTTATTTGATTTCCGAAAATATGGAAACAAACATAAAAATTGTAAGTATTACAACCAATAAAATCTTAATTAATGGATAACCAAGTCTAAGATACTTACATATCATCAAGAAAATTGGCAGCAACCATCACACTAGTGATTAGAAGTCTATGTACATTCGAGAAGTAATCCGAAACCATGAATTGAGTTGAATCAAGCGAGTCAATATACGCATATGGAACTACAAAAAATAGAGGGACTACAATGCACATACTTGAAAATCCTCTCGCAAATACTTCTCAATGCCGATGTCTAGATTTTGAATGCCATGAAAAACCCCCCAACTTTGGAGGTGATAAGCACCGACTTGTAGATGTCGATTGTCTCTCATTCATAACCACAACCCTCTCAAGAAGGGATGATAAAACCGAAAGGATACAAGGATTACTTGGTTTTGCGTAACTAATATTAGAAGCACCAGTCTATAATGCTCAACTATCTCGTTGAGTCCCTGAAGAATGTTTCTAAGATTGCTTATGGCGAATACTATCTTCGAAATCCTTTTCCTCGACTCCTGCCCGCTCGTGGTGCTTACCAACATTTTTTACAATTTGCAGAGAAATCTCGACGTTAATTCATCATGACCCATGGATTCAAGAAGTTGTTGTTGGTGGTTAACAATAAATTCGGTTATCATAAAAATAATTCGAACATTTGCCCACTAAAAAAACAACACGGGTAAAATAAAAACAAGCATAAAAGAATGGGTGTACGATTGTTAAAGCGAGAGAAGAGACTTTGTACGGATCTCGGTTGGAGAAGAGAAAGGTAGACAAAAAAAAGAGGAGCCACTGATTCAAAAGGAAGGCCTATCGACCTAATAAACCAAATATTACAACAACAAATAAAATTTATTCCAAATACCATGATCTAAATAAATAAAAAAACTCGTAAACAAATTTTTCCAAATATGTGAGATAAACAACTCACCCACCACCAATTCATTCTTATTCTTACATCATAATCATGTAAGTATCACTTTTTCTTTGTCCAATGGTAACAATTGGGTATCTCTCTTATTTGGAGTTTTCTTGCGTGATTGGAATTTTATTTTTTTATAACCTCCACGAGTTGAAACATTTTTCTTCATTTGAAATATTAAAGTGGTCCGTCTTTGATGCCACGAAGTTTACTTTTGGAGTATTATAGAAAAAACTAAGGCACTCGTAAATGCTAATAAAAGTAGTAATTGATATTAAGGGGTATTAAAAAATAATCTTTCTAATTAAGCTGAGTTAATTAATTTGATTGTTGTTAGTTTTAGACAGTTTTAGAAAGATGTCTTTATTTGTTGTTAGTCCTCGATAATTCTAGAAAGTTCTTAGTGCTAGAAAGTTCTTTGTTTATTATAAAATCGAGAAGAGCATGAGTTTTCAATTGATTTTTCATTCTTATCTCTATTTCTAAATTTTAAAAAATATCAACATTTAAAAATATTGTAACTCAATGTGACAAACTTTACTTACCATCAACCATATGATATAGGACACAATATCCTTTCTAAACAACGGAAGGTGCAAAACCGTGATAAATATCACTATAGAAAGATTTTTAAGACCGACAATTCTTTAGATGTATAGAAATGTTATTCTAATTTTTTTTACGTAAGTTAACAACTACGAATAAATTAGATAAAGGATAAACTAAATATTCAAATTAGAGTTGGAAAAAATGGAAATAATGATGATGATGGTTACCATCCGTTAAGACCAATGCGGTATATCGGACCTTAAGAGAGGAGAAAGAATCTAAGTTTGATTCTTCAAAATCTTGTTTCTATGGTCAAAGAGAAGGGAAATAAGTGCTCCAATATTTCTATAGGTGAGTTGGCTTAATAGGTTAAGAAGATTGGAAGTGTGAAAGATGGTAGGGAATTGAGAGTGAATGTGAGTAAGAGTCGGGCATTCTAAAGGAAGTGCTTTTAATCTTCCACCTACTTAGAATCACAAATCGACAGATTCTATCACTCCAAGGGGTCTTGGGAATATACCACCACCCGGTCTCACTCTGAAGCTCATGGGAATTAGTTCTTATCTTAGTGATGTTCATTTTTTTTCTTATTGTTGGAAAACACGAGAGAGATAAGTGTGATTATCAATGGTGGGGTTGATCACTTCCTTATAGTATCTTAGCTTCCTTGTACCCTCCGACTCCCGATCCTCCCACAACTTGTCCTTAAACTTGGAGGTAATAGTATATTTTATATTATCTTTGCTTCCCATACTCGAGCTCTTCCTTAATTCCCCCAATGTTTAAGCCAGACTGGGCACCCTTATGCTAACCACACTTGAGGCGAAGGTGAGGCTTTTTACTACGGTTAGAAGCAATTTTAGGGATCCCTTTTTATTCCATGTTGTCAAGCTTCTTCTTATACATCGGATATATAAACATAGTTGTAATTTCAACGGGGGACAAACCAGATTCGATCAAGAGGATAGGATAGGGATTATTTCCCTTGATATTAAGGTTGTGAGGTTATGAATTTCTTTTGAATAATCTCAATCGTCCTCCATGACTATCTAGATATCATTTGCAACCCCAAACTTCACATCCATATAAGACAACGAGGGGTGAAAAGGGTCTCAAAGAGGAACCTCTTTTTACTCCAAATGTAAAGATCAACCGACTTAAAATTGTTTTCAAGCTCATAATAAGCTTTCAGCCCCTAATAATCCTTTTCTCGATGCTATAATTCCAGTTAAGATGACGAGGGAATTCAATGCCCAAATACTTATAAGAAGAAACTTTCTCTAAGAGCTGGTTATTATACATGAAACTACCATGGGTGATATTTTTTATTTAATGATCATGACTTTAGTCTTGTCGTGTATTAACTGTAATACCCATCTTAGAGCGATATTCATGAAGAATATGGAGTTGCTTTTCAAGGTCATCATGGATTTTTGCAAGAAGAAGGATATCGTCGAGCATAGAGGATAAGAGTAATGATAACACAACAAGCTCGGTGCCCTTACACCCCATGGATTCTAGACACTCTTTTATATTATCGATGTATAAGCCAAAAAGGGTAGCGGATAGAGGGACACCCTTGCTTAATTCCAATATTTCATTTAATGTATTTAGACCACCCCTCGTTGGTCTTAAGCTAGGCGATGATGGTATTGTAGAGACGGATCACACCAATCCTCGACTCAGGGAGGGACCATGATCTCTTTAAGTCTCTCCCAAATTTTATCATGAGCTACAATGTCGAAAGCTTTTATAAAGTCCACAAAGCAACGGAAGAGATCGACTTTGCTATTGCGACATTCCTCTGCAATGATTCTAAGAGTGACCGGATCGTCAATAGTCGAGTGATGTCTCCTAAAACCAGACTTGTCCTTTAGCTCTTTTTCCCTGGCTTTCAAGCCAAAGGCTAAGATTCTTCTCCAAAAATGAGCCCATAAATCTTTCCCATGATATGGCTAACCATAATAGTCCTGTAGTTGGAAGGAACACTCTTGTTGCCATTTTTAAATATAGGTAAAATAAGGATTTTCATCCAAAGCCAAGGGAAACCATGCATTACAACCAAATTGAGAAGCTTGTAGAGATAAGAAATGAGGATAGACCTTCCCATTTTAAGGATCTCAACTTGGTATCCTTCAAAATATTGAGCTTTCCCATTATTGAACTTATTAATACCGGACTCAATGTCATCAAGAGAGAATACATCCTCCTTAATTGGAGTGATTAAGGTGGTGCCCATAGTTTCCGGGAGAGTCATACAACTTCTTAAGATAGTTGTCCCGAGTTTTCTAAGGGGATACAATGGTTATATTTGGTCTTATGGGCAAGAACATTACGCAAAAAAAATTTGGGTAGCGAATTTAGAAAGGTGAAGAAGATAATCTTGTCTATTATTAATATAATATATTTTCTTCATCTTGATGATATTTTTTGTATATATTGATATTATACAGACTTAATGATTTCATTAGGAGTGTCTTTGATCGCTTTCTGGCCATTTTGCAATCTTTTCCATACCATGGATTGGAAGTTCTATTAGATTTGCTTAAACAAAATCTCATTAGAAAACTTGCTAATGGTGTTGGAAAGGATAATAGTGAAATGGTAATAAATTTGACCAAAATATACTCTTTTTTTCTATGTAAGGTTAATTTCTATTATATGGTATAGAAAGAGTATATTCAAGCTTCATGACAGGGGGTTGTTGAATTAGCCAACCCTTGTCGAAAGGAGAAAATTCAAAAAATTCAAAAATTGGGCTACCCCTTGGGGGGGAAACGAGTCCTTAGAGAATTCAACATATCATAGAAAGAGCTACCCTTCATGGGGAAACTATCTATTAACATAGTATAAAAAAAAGCTGAGTTTTTACAGTGCAATAGAAAAAATAAGCATAGAAACTATAAAAAGGCATGAAAATGCTGGAAAAAAGGAGTACCATGGCTCTATAGTTGTTGGTCCTTTGCATCATGGTGCTTCATGCGAGGAGGTTCTTCCACAATGTAGCACTCATAATCCGACAAGGCATCCTCCTTCTTGGAGAGTTGGGGAGCCGGCTGCGGAGTGGAGGTGGAGTGAGTGCCTATGTACTGCTACATTGTCAATTTGTCGAGCTCCTTCGACGGAGTCACTACCCCAACTTTCTAAAGTGTCCTCCATGCTTTTGACTGGAATACCCACTATTTTCCTTGGTCGTGGGGAGGAGGGAGCGAGAGAGAGAGTGTATTTTAGACGTCGCTTCCTAGTGCCGAGCTAGAATGGGTCATCTGTCTGAATCTTCGGAAGTTGAATTGAGAGTTAGGTCGAGAGAATATGGGGGGTCAAAAACCTTTGGCGCATCCACGACCCACAAAGAAGGCCACTGTGTGCGCTCTGCCATGGCCGGATTTGGAGGGCGAGAGGTAGAACCTCTGCCTCCTCCTTGACGACAACACATGCGGTGGAAGCGAGGCATATCTTTATTGGATTGTTGGGGATGTAGAGTAGGGAATGATTGTACATAGGGAGGCGGAGGAGAGCGACGTGAAGGCGGAGACAAAACTAGGGCGGGAGTAGAGTTGAAGGCAAAAGCTTGCAAATAAAGACGAGAGAGAAAAACAGAGGAGGCCCGGATCGAATGCGGGAAGGATTCGGTGCCATTGGCCATAAAAGGCTAGAGAATGAGACGTTGTGGTCGAGGCCGGAGTGAATGCACGGTATCTTTGGCGTGAATGCATCGGGTTGTTGAGGGATTTAATGAGGCCGATGCTGAAGCGAAGAAATTTATGGCTTTCACATTGGAGGTAGGTGCAACCCGAGGTGAGGCAGTGCACATCTGCGGAGGGGCCATGTGGCATTCCAACTCTGCAAGTTTAATCACACGCATCTGGGGACCAAAATATAAATTAATAATGTTTGAAAAAAAAACTATAATTATAATATTTTTTTTCTAAAAATTTAAATAACATAGCATCAAATAATGTAAATTGATAATTTGAAATGAAATTTACAATCCTACCTAATTTTCTTATAAAATAATATTGAGAGAAAACATAAAATAATATATCATAATAGTTTAAAACAACTTTACAATTGTAATATTTATATAACTTGTATAAATATGAAAAAAAAATTGTGAAACAATAAAAAAAAGAAAAACCATATATTAAAATTATGTAATTGTGTAAATTTCAGTAGTACCTTTCTATTTTCATATTTTTAAAGGGAAATTTGTCATACAAATTGTAACAATTACGAGTGACCTCAACTTTGCTCGAGGAAACCATGTCTATTGGCCATAGTAACGAGTTAAAAGCGGATCCCAAAATTGAAATTGTCTTTTCCTTCTTCTTACAACCTTGATTACTTCGGTATGTCCATAATATTTGCAAATAAAACAAGTAGTAATACTAATATACGCCAAAACCATAGAAAAAAAACTAAGCATCTAAGCATAAATATCATCATAAGAATATCTGAGTCTTTGAGGGCTTTGCGGAGAGTACCAAACAAGCTATTCATTTGCATTGAATATTTTAAAGATCTCTCTATCTTTGCAATTTTGTCATTTGTCCGAATTTGAGCTTTAAACATCTCATACATATCTAGTTTCATTTGTTGGAGTTCAAACGGAATTGAAGAATTGATATCCTTTTCTTCGTTGCATGCCATCGCCTTGGCAAGAAGGCATTTCATTTTCCGGTTTGTCTTCAACGATTGCTTGAAAAAAGGGATACACGACCCACGGTGCTTCCTGGATGCATTTATGAAGTCCATTTTTAAAATATGTTCTTCCATGTCTTCATCCTCGATATCTATTTGTCGTTCCCAACCATGAATTTTGCTCTGATTTGAACCAAGTTCCCCGATTAATCAACCTTTTTTATATCTGCCAATACTTGCTCATTTGACTTCCTTCCTCTTCGACTCCATCCTGCTTCTTGAATGCTTTGTCTAGAGCGATTAGCCACCGCCAAATTTCCCTTTAACCATGATGATCAAACAAATATTTGCGTTCCTAATTTTTTTAAAGAAATCCTGTGTGTAGAAGTGAATCGATATCTGTCTCAATAAAGCCGAGTAAGTCACCTTTAGAGCTGAACCAAATCCCCTGAGCCTTTATGTTTGTACATAGGATTACACAACGATCAACATTGTATTTTAATGTAACCACACTACATCCATTGAAAATATGAGTTTTGCGAGAAAGAAAACTCTCGAAATTCCAAAAGTCGGCTATGCCCCATAATTAAAAGACAATACCCTTGACCAGAGTGACACGGAGAAATGATTTCATAACCCCTTCTATAAAGAACAGGTATATCCATTAAATTTCCTCATTACAACAACGGACCAGACAAAATCGGAAAAGTTATGGATTTCATCAACGATTACCATCTCCAACCAAACAAAGACAGAAGAGCGATGTTGAATAGATAACAAACGAGTGTGGAGGAATTTGATGTGAAGTGCTAACCCCAAAGACCTTACCATCCCGATGCTGAAAATAAAAAGGATTTGGAGAAAAGAACCAACCCAGGGGAGAAACCCAAAAAGAAGGAACTAAGACCATTTAGCATACGGGGACTCCTACTAACCATCATAATTACAAAAAGGAGGTAAAATATCAAATGAATCCTTATAAGGATAACGATAATGACCATAGAAAAAAACGAGAGATATAATAACAGAACTAGAGTGAATAAGAGAAGGATCTGCGAAAATGCGGTTCAATTTTCAACGAACTCGCCTCCGCTTCTCTATACCACTAGAGAGATTCTTAAAGACGAGTATGACCCCAATGAAAATCGAGAGAAACAGAAACATAGTGGTAACTACCATTCACGATATACGAGAGGCATAAACGGAAATTGAATCTGAAGAATGAAAGGCAAAAATTCCATGACATACCAAAATCTTCTCTCGCTCTGTCACTGGAAGCCTACTCCAACGCGGTATTAGACTCCTATGGTAATGAACTACGACATAACCATTGTCGTGACTAACTATAGTTATTCAAGAGTGAAGGGTCATGATTACCCAGTTCTGCTTTGCCAACTAACCTTCATTAAACCCCACGACAGTCTTTGGATGAATATGACAAGCATTTGCATGCGAATTAATTGCTAAGAGTGGGAGGACCGCCACCTACAATCTCGAACGGAAGGAGTGTCACCACATGGGAGACTCATTCCTTTGTCTGTCACCTGGCACCCCCGATCGGGGGATGAGATCATCTCTTTCTAAAATAAGTTGTAAAGGGTAGAGGTCAACATTCCAAGCTTGATGAGAGTGATTAATATCAAGTTGACGATCGGTGTTCTTACGAGCCCAATTCGCCAAATAATCCATCTGCCTCATTCCCTTCACGTCGAACATGTCCGGAAATAACATATCCTATCGACAAAGGAGGTGACCAATGTCTTCAATAATTTTGGTTGTTCTCCAGCTTTTTACTAATTTTTCTCCCATGGAATTCCTTGCTGGAGTTTTTTTAATATACCAGCTTGTCATTACGGGAATCCCCTTCAACTAAAATTCTTTAGTAACCTTCCCAGGGATTGCGGTGACTAGACCTTGCTATCTGCCATCAATTCTACTTCATTATTAGTGATAAATCCCGGTGGGAATGAATATACTCTACAAACCTTTCCAAGAGAATTTAGAAGATTCCTCCAATCCTACTGTCCGGGGATTACCTTTAGAAGCTCCATCAAAGTTTAATTTAAGAAAACCCTCCAGGGTGGTGGATTAAAAGTTGATGAAATTGACTACACATTAGGTTTGATCTTCCATAATGAGATATCCAACATACGAGGTTTTAGATTTAGATTATCTAAAATTATAGCCTCCCTAGATGTAACTTGTCCAATCATCATCCACCCAATGTTCAATCGGTATGGTTTCCCTTATATTTTCCAAAATTTCTTTCCATATTTGATGATGATCGAAGCCTAAACCTGCATAACCCTGGGAATCTTTTCCAACTAGTGCATTTAAACATGCATTGCAATCAACTTGCCCAAGTTCAATTCCCGGTCACGAGCAATTTCATATATTTTTCAATTTCTTGAGGAAGCTATCTTTAGCATATGGTTCAATATCGGTACTAACATTATTCATACAAAAGTTTCCTCATGAATTAAGATTCAAACATAATTCAATTCAAAACCAAATTTTGAATTGTACATGTGCACTTTTAATTTTTTCAATCCAATTAACATTCCTTTGTGCAAAGGTTTCTCTTCGTTCTAATATGATGCCACTCTCTTTTCCCATATGGCAAAACCATTCCCATTCTCACCTGATTTCATTCACTCTTGGCCATTATCTATATGGTTTCCATTTCACATTAAATTGCATAAAGTTTTTATCTCAACCAAGCTTTGATACAATAACCCTTTCGAGCAGAACCATATGTATTCATTTCTTGTTGATGTACGTGTATAACTTCTAACACTTATAATCACAATCGTTGTATCAATCACACTAATGCAATTAACCAAGCAATCAATAGCAATGTGATTTTTTTCTAACATCACATCCGTAGATTTATGCCTTCGCCTTAAAATGCAATCTTTATCACTCAGTCGCTATACAAATAAATATTTGAATCGAGTTTTCAATGCCAATTCTTCTCTTTCATGACCTCCATTCCAACGCAATGTGCGACTCCAACCAATGTAGCAGTTTGGCCCTTTCTTATATCCACGATATAATGAAAAAGTTATTCAAATTAAATAACGATTTTTACAAACATACGTGTACATTTCAAATATGCAAATGTCTGCTTCATCATCAAGTTTATACATCTCCTACGTGCCAACCAATTCCTTCTGAGCTGAGCTTTATTCATCAAACCATTTGTAATCTTTGGTCGATTTGCTGAAATGTAAATCGATTTGACTCTTAAAAAAAACTCTCTACGCCCGAGATCACACTCATTGACATGCTTAATCGAATGATTACGTTTGCAACATCTGCCTTCTATTCATTAAGACGTGATCCATCGAATTGGATGAATCCTTTGCACCGTCAGAGCACCATCTATATCTCTGCTACCCAATGTACCCTTTGCTCCGACGTAATTAGGGTTTTAATATCAACAATTATGAGTGTTGTCCACTCCTCAAAGGTTCGACCAACACCGAGTTCTAAACAGTGTGATACCATTTTCAACGCTCCTGCAATTCTTGTAATGCGATTGCCTAGCACTGAAATTACTTTCCACGCTCGTCATTTACTCTGCATGACAAGCATGGAACACACAATTTAAAAGCGACTCCAGTTTGAAAACGAGTTAATAAAATAACGAGTCTGCACCATCGCTTTTTCAAGTTTACTACTTATTCCACATCCACGTTAATATCATTCGGGCAATTAAAACAATTCACACACGTTAAGAATTGAACCAACGAATAGGTTAAACCTCGCACCATTCGAAAGTACGAAATTTCATCCACGCGTTTACCTTTCAATCGATTACGAGTTTTTCAATATGCTCGAGATAATTCGGCGCTCATTCAACCATAGGTCGATATTAACACATCGACTTACCCAACACACTAACCAATTTCTGCAGTTAACAATTATAATATCGATCCACTAATTAACACAAAACAAGTAGCTTTCAACACAAACTCGTAAACTCAATGTAATGAAATACAATCCTTCACAATCCTTCATGTGAGAGAATGCGGACTTAATTTCATGCTTTGGACATTGCCATTAACAATTACTTTTAATTCCATCACTCGGCATCACTGCACGAGTCAATACAGCAGTTGAATTTGCATTTAAAAATGCTTGTTCACACATATTCAAACCAGCTCAGTGCCTTCACCATTCGATTAGTGTTGTACAAAATTGCATCGAATCCTTTCGACTATATGCAAACCTTGGAGACTAATCCCCGAGTTTCAAACACATTCACACACTCAAATTCAACACACTCATATGACTCAAAAGTTACAATCCTCATATATATATAAAAAAAACAAACAATTACAAGAACTTTCGATTCATGCCCAGGATATTCAACATTTAGGCCTTTTACAATTACAGAAGGCTTGACTTAGTCCATTTGATCAAGTCTGCTCTCAATCACCCTCTCACTCTCTCCAACTATTCACAATCTCCTCTCCATGCCTTTGAGGCTTAATGAATTTATACAATTTTAAAAATGATCTAATTTAATGCTCAATCCCCTTAATATCTCAATATCACTAAAATATCTCAACCACTCCTATTATCTAGAATCTTATCCCTTTATATCCTTAACTAACCAAATTCCCTCATATCCTTTTAATTAATAAAAGGATATTTACAAAATCCTCACTTTCTCCTATTTTATTTAAAATAACAAATTAATTAATAAAATATTAAAAATTGTCACACCCCCTTTTCTAACATATTTACAAATAAAAAAAATGCCCTTGATGCTCTGCATTAGGAGAACTTGCCTCTCTTCTCCTCTAAAAATTCTATGGTTCCTTTATTTCCATATTCCCCAAAGGATAAATCCTATGGATAGTCTCCAGAGCCCGATTGACCACTTCACTTTTATATCCTCCTTTTCTCTAATTGCAAATAGTAGCATTGACGTTGGTGTTATCCTTGTCATATCGACCAAACAATGTTTCATTCGACTACGGATCTCATTACAAACACAACAATTATTAAATAAATGTTCAATAGTTTCCTCATTCTGTTTTACACATAATACAAAGGGAAGGACCCTGGACTCCTCTATTTTGCAAATGATCCCAAGTTAAAATCTTCTTATGACTTAAAAGCCACATAAAATACTCTACCTTAGGCGGAAATTCTCACTCCATATTTTAGTCCAGATTGGTACTACAATATCTTGATGATTATTTGATTTAAGATAATAAGTTTCATTTATCTTAAACATACCATTTGTTCTATAACTCCTAGTAAAATATCTTCCCCTACTTTTGTCACTAATGTTCTAGTTTTTAGCTTTCATCTCAAATTATTCCAATGAGTCATTACTTTGGTGCATTCAACCATTGTTCTCTTGTTTTCCAAACACGCCATTGTCCTTCGCTTTGATTATTCTAGTAATTGTGCATTAATATTTGAGTTGGAAGATTGGTAAATAAGAATATTTCTCCCAAATCCAATCGAGTAAAGCAGTTTCTCTCTTTCTTGCCCGGGAGTCTTCCCAAAAAAGTGTTGTTTGCCCTCCACGAACTTCCCGAGCGTGTTGTTGGATGAGATCCCTATTCATCGTTGCTAAATTCCATATGTTTGATCCTTTTGGTGTAATATCTATTTTCAACTTTCCAACAATTCATATTTAGTTTCCCAAATATGTTTCCAAATATTTGAACCTCCTTGTAGCCATCTCCACCAAAGCTTTGCACCCATGACACTGATTTAGAATATAAGGATCCCAAAGTCAGAAGCCCCCTGTTTTTTTGTTTTTATAAGTTTTTCCCAAGATAACGGTGCCCATTTTCTCATATTTTTCGTGCCTTTCCATAAGAATTTTTTAAATAATTTGACCATATTATCACATACTATTTTTGGTGTTGCTTTCTTGCGATAGGCGATAGATAGGATAAACACTTTCAAAAAGCGATCCGAGCAAAATGATTCTACTCGGTGCATTGAGTTCTCTTAGAGCCCGGTTCGAAATCGTTTATGGAGACTATTGAGCGGATCTTCTAGACTTCTTTGAAGTGCGAGAGGAATGATTCATTGAAAAACCGAGGTACTTCATTGGAAATTTGCCAACTTGGAAACCCAAAGTTCATGAAATAAAACGTTTTGTTGCGGTGGTGGTGTTAAAAAAAATAAACATTAGATTTTTCATTATTGATCATAATTCACGAAGCTTTCATGAATAGTTTGAGTATCTCTAGAATATACTTGGCTTCTATTAAAGAAACTTGACAAAAAGAGCATAATATCATCAACGAATTGTTGATGCGATAGGGATAAGATTTATGCCCCATAAATTCAATCCTTTCAAATGATTATTATAAATTTGAGATTTAATAAGACGACCAAGACCCTCGAAAGACAATTATAAACAAAAAAGGAGAAATGGGATCACCTTGGTGAACACCCCAGAGTTGCATTAAAAGGTCGATTGGGAGCTCCATCAAGAAGGATAGAGTAATTAGGGGTAGAAATACAAGAGCACAACCATTGTGTCCACAGTGCATCAAAACCAAAGGATAATAGAACCTCTTTCAAGTAAGACCGACTAAACGATCATAAGCTTTAGAAAGATCTAACTTTATCAACATACCTTTAATTTTCTTCTCTTTCAAAGAGTGGATTTAGCTTCTGAACAGTGACTATCCCATCAATATACGCAACTTCCTTTGACAAATCCAGTTTTCTCCGGAGAAATTATATTTAAGAGAATTGGTTTCAATCTATTAACCATTATTGTAGAAAGTATTTTATAAATAACATTGCACAAGGCTATAGGATGGAAGCTCTGAAGGCGTCTCGGTTTGAGATTTCTTTGGTATCAAGGTAATAAGAGTAGAATTCAAAGTCGTATACATTTCTTGTGCGCCCTGGACTCTTCAACCATTTCCCAAATATCTTGTCTCATAAAAGACCGGGGTAGCGATATAATTCGGGATGTAAAACCGTCCGGACACGGAGCTTTCGCATTTGGGTGGATTTCTAACAACATCCTCAACCTCCTCAAAAGTGATACTCCGCATTAAAGCTAAATTTTGTTCCCTATAAAATATAGAGGGGAATATGAGATGTGATTCGCCTAATATCAGCTTCTCTGTTAATAATGGGTTCGATCACCATATCCCTGAAAATGTCTTACTAGCATGTGAATACACCATTTTCGGTAGGGATATCAACCAAATGAAGGTCGAGTTAAAAGGTCTCTAAAAGACTCCATCTCCAAATCCTCACGAGTGGATTCCACCTTTCTTTTTCATTAAGGTTCAAAATCAAATTGAAATCTCCACCAATTAACCAATATTTTTCATGATGCAAAGTTCTCAAAATTCTAAGACTATCCGAGAAAGTTTTGTTTCTCTCCTTGAAGATGAGGGCCATATACTTGTCGTAATCATTAAGTTTTCCTTAGTTCCCACTTTTCGAAAAGCGGCCTGAAAGGCTACATCGTAAGCCAATCCAATCATCTGCTACCATTTCCGCAAGGTTCCATATGATTTCAATACCACCCTGCTTTGTGCCTCCGGCATCAATAACCATGACTTCATAATGTGGTTTAAAGGATTGTAAAATTGATTCAAATCTACTTGCTGAAATCTTTGTTTCTTGAATCGACATTATTTGCGGTTTCTCATTTTTTTAATTTTTCCTTTAAATATCTCTGTTTACCTTGGCTATTTAAGCCTCTTATATTCCAAGAAAGTACTTTCAACATAAACTTTTAGGTATTTGTTGAAATACCGTTGTTAAGCGGTATTATCTTCCCTGTGTTGATCAACGTTTCACCCACTATTTGAATTGATTCTTGCAACGTTTTTTCTACCTTTCTTCTTGCCTGGTTTATTTTGGGGGTTTTTACCTTATTCGAAGTAGAGTCGAGTTACTAGCTTTTTAGTCTGGGCCGTTCAATAGTTTTGAAGGTTTCTTTATAAAGAGTCTTTTGAACTTCTAGAATAAACCTGTCATCTAAGTTCCTCCATTCATGAAGAAGACGTTTCATTACATGTTCTTACTGCACAGAGATCATTCTTCGATATTTCTATATCCATAGCCACTTGTTCTTCCTCTATTATTTCCTCTGTCTCGACGTGTTCAGCGAGATGCTTTCCGTTTTATCGCGGTATTATTTAATTGTTTTATGGTCAAAAGTTTTTTTACAAATTTTATCAATAAAAATATTGTAATCTCATATATATATGAATTTGAAGAATTTATTTTTATTAAGAAAAAAATTTAAATATCGTTACACATATATATATATATATATATATATATATATATATATATATATATATATATATATATATATATATATTTCTACCATAAACTTTATTAAAATTTATTTCCAAAATATAAAATAATGTTGTTAAAAACCAAAAAAACTATAATTATAATATTTTTTTTTATAAAATTAAATAACAACATCAAATAATGTACATTGATAATTTGAAATGAAATTTACAATCCTACCTAATTTTATTGGAAAAATAATATTGAAAGAAAACATAAAATAATATATCGTAATAGTTTGAAAATTTTTACAATTGTAATATTTATATAACTTGTATAAATATGAAAAATATTGTGTGAAACGATAAAAAAAACAAAAACCATATATTAAAATTATGTAATTATTTTATGAGTCAAATTTTTTTACAAATTTTATCAATAAAAATATTGTAAAAAATATATTTATCTCATATATATATGAATTTATTTGATTTACCTTCACTTATTTAGTTATGGCTAGACATTTTTTTACAAAATATATCCATAAAAATACAATTAATAAAATATTTATCTAAAAGTAAATAAAATACTCACATAAATTCACCCACATAGTTAATAAGATATTTATGAAAGATTAAATAAAATATCTTGCATTTATTCATTTAAAGAAAAAAATATTCCTAAAAAAGACTAATATACAAATTATTCTATTTTGTAGCCTAAAGGCAATCGAGATTGAAACTTTTTAGCACATTTCGAGTTAAAAACTACGGAAAAAATTTCAAATTTTCGATTTGCAACTTCACATATAATTTTTAATTAAATTCCAAATGTTATAATGACCATGATAACATTCTTTGTACAACGACCATGATCAACATTGCTACACAACTTTTATTTGTCTTAATAATTTGCCCGCCTCAACGAATCAATGCCTAATCTACCTCTACGCATTACACTATGCCATTCGTTCGAGAGGATTATGGCTTCGAAGGACCCCATTTTCAGAACACAAGTTGACATATCCTTTTACATTTGCATGTTACAATGTGTCATTCCTAGAGAGGCATATATTTAATGGTTTTAAAGGAATATATTTTAGAACACTAGTGTCCTTATTTTTTTTTAACAAAGTCATATTCCAAAAAAAAGTGACGAATGAATTCCCCCATTACATCGGTGTTATAAAGTAGAATTCCAAGGAGGGGTGATGTGGCAAAAACCGAACCTCTTGTATGTTGAATATTGCTACTATGTTGCATATCGATTCTTTGTAAATTCTAACAAATCGAAATAAGATAACTACAAATTTAAAAGACATGGTATTAGATGTGATAGATGGAGGATTGAAGACCAATTCCTCTTGCCTTGTCAAGCATTTGAATTTTCCGTGGTGCCATGGTTGTTTTCCGGGTTGGCATTGGGAACATTGTTGGAGCTTGAGCTGCGGATAGTTCGTTTGTCCACCATGTAGCGCGGGATCTCCAAGGATTCTTTAATGTGTGTGCAACGATTGTTAGCTCCCCTCGGGTTTCTTTGAGAGGGATTGTGCTTGGTGTTGGAGGAAGTTGGTGTACGCGCTGGTGTTTATCCTCCATTATCTTCGGTTGTGCTTTTATCAAACCCATCCCCGCTTGCGGTTCGGAACAATGGAAGCGAGTTCTCGTTCCTCACATTGGTGAAGAGGGGAAGGGAAAGAACACATATGTGGAAGTAAGGGGTTGAGGAATCGGGGAGGGCACCGATAGATAACGAAGATCGAAAAGCCCGGGGATCAAGGAACGAGAGAGCTTCGGGGAAGCGAGAGGTTGAATGAGCGTAGCGCGACAATGGATGGTGAATAGAGAAGGAGGGGGAAGCGGGATAAATAATAGGGGAGGGAGTGGAATGTGGCCTAAGGACGAGGGAAGGGTGGTAATCACGGGGGGGGACGGGAGTTCACAAGATAATTGTTGGGGAGGGGATGGGCATGGCAGACCTATAAGAACAAAAATTTGGGAGGCGCGAGAAAAGCATGATGGAGAGATCACGCAATGATGAGAATTCATGGAATAGGGGAGTAGGTGGTGCGATCTTGGGAATAGAGTTAACTAGGGGGTCTTAGGCATGCCTTGTTAGCCAAAGAGTCGACTATCTTGTTGTTGGACCCTGAGAATGTGATAGAAAGAAAGATCTATGATTTCCTTACTCAAATTACGGCACTCGATGATCGATCTGTGAGGGTGATGTTGGGAGATAAAACCAAGTTCAACATCATGTTGATAACTATTCTCGAGTCCTCGAAAATCATACCCTTTTTTAATCTTTAATCTCTTCATAATTTCAAGGCATTGCATTAAGGCATAGGCTTCCGCTCTATTGTTTGACGGTGGACCCAATCCCCCATTCGAAGGTGGCAACGTTGTTGCCTTGTTCATCCACAATGTGACCTCTAGCTCTGTTATTCCAATATTTGATTTTGAAGCTCCGTCGAAGAAGAGTGTGGGTCTTTTTATCCCATCAAGCCATTCAATGAACTCCTTTTCCTTAAGCCTTATTTTCCACTATATTTGTGAAGAGGTTGAAGAGCGAGAGGTTTGTTACACTTCGGGAGGATGCGGAGCACTCTTCGAAGATAAGTCTTTCCTCAACCTACAAGTCATTGATGTTGAATTGATAGTTGTTTTTGGCTAGGATGGTCTCTACGGTCTAAGCTCCAAGTCTTGCTTTCTGCACTTTCCTAATGCATGGTTTTTTCTCTCGGGAAGGTGACTTTGTTACGCATGAGCCATATGTTCCGGAGGAGAACATATGGTAGAGTGTCCCGGATTATTTTGACAACGCCATTCCTTTTTTTTTCCACGAGTAGATCATTTTCCAATTGGCAATCAAATCGAGACACCGAGGTGTTAGAAACCATCTCTATTTGTAGGGGATCGGAGAGGGAGTTCTAGTAGTTTTTTTGCAAAGGATCATTTGATGAAGAGATGTTGTATTCTCTCCTCAATAGTGGAGCATAGAGGGCATCTAAAGGCTCCCCGAATGCCTCCTTTTTTTTCAGATTATCGGTTTCGTCAAAATATTTCTCTTTACCGAGGGTCCAAATGAATATTTTGATTTTTAGGGAAAGCTTCGATTTCCAAACTGCTTCTAGATTGCCCACGGGGGAGAAGGAAAGTGATCATTGTGAAGAACCTTGTATCTTGATTTTATGGTGTAAAGCGGGACCCGAGAGGGTCCCATCTAAATATTCCTTCTTCATATTTTGCAAGTGGGGCAACTCCATGAAGCATGCCCTCCCGAGTTTAGCTTTGTCATTGAACAGGTGGGGGGGTAGATTTGGAAACATCCAACCCGACCAATTACTACTACTCTCTTCCCAAGCTGGAGATTTGATCTAGGGTGTTGATCCCAAGCTCTCTAAGATGAATTTAGATGCGCGAAATGCTCGGATTTTTTTAAGAGAGGAGGCTTGCCCATTATTTTGTCATTCCAAATGTTGATGTTTCAACCTCCATGAGGAAATTTGGAGGTGTTGTTGCAAAGAAAACGGATGGATTTCTTGTACGAGTCAAAATACAAGAGCATGGCATGTTGGGGATGAGTTGATCTAATAGATTTTGCCTTGAAGTGGAGAGTTAGTTTCTTTTCCGAACTTGCTTCCACCACATTTTACTGCCCTGAGTAATTAAATGCCACGCTATTTTTCCTTCGAAGGAAACATCTAGCGGGTTTAGGGATGCGAATAGCAAGACCACCATTTTCATACTTATTTGTTACCTGCCTCCATTTTACCGAGGTTGAACTTCTTTTTTCTCACTTTTTTCCACCTTGCCATAAGAATTCCTTAATATTTCTTCCATTTTATTTTGAATACGATGGGGGGCTTGGAGCAAAGAGAAGTGGTAAAAGGGCGAGTAGAGAGAACAACCTTTAAGTGGACCACGCGCCCGGTCGAGAGTATCCAAGAGGCTCCGCATTGTTGGACTTTCTTTTTAATCTTATATATGGTGATGCTCCATACCTTTGTCCTTAAGGGGCCATTGCTTACGGGTATCCCTAGGTAGCTAAAATGGTTCCAACTCCATTTTTAAGGGACCACCGAAGATTGTTGGGTATGTGTTATATTCTTTCATTATTAGTCGCATGCGCGGGGGGGCACGATAGTATCCCCCGTATGTTGCGTTGGGCGCGAGCGGGAGCAGCGCCCCTAGAAGAAGAAAAATTAGACCATATTTTTTTGGTGGGCGAGACCCACCCATGGTTTTGTGCATGGGTTTGCACATGGTTTTGGGGCATGATGGTTTTCGTCCCCTAGTATTTTTTTAGATACGGTCAAGGGAACTACGGTTATGTTCTAATATAGGGTTTAATGGATTGGTTTAACACTAAAAATGAATATAATGAAAAATCAAGCCACTAGTCTCGATTTGGGATCAGGGGAAAATCTCTGTGTATATCTATTGTATGTTTTATTCTCTCACTATTTTTTATTTTCTATTTTTTAAGATTTGTTTTGCGAGATAATTTCTATACGGGGGTTAAAACCTACATTTTGTATTAGATTTGTTTGGCCTTCGAGGGGATGTCTTTCTTCTTTGAGGGTTTTTTTTCTCGGGACTCTGTGGTAGACACTTTCGTTCGGTGGGAGATTTGTGGGATCGATTCTTGCGGTGAAAGAATTTGGCAAGTAGTGGAAAGATAGAGATCGATAAATTTAATGGTCAAAGTTTCGAGTTGTGGAAGCTCAAGATGGAGGATCCGTTTGGTGGATAAAGATCGGTGGATCATGGTAGATCCGGGTACTAAACCAATGACAATGTCGGATGAAGACTGGAAGAAGTTGGATCGGAAGGAAAAGAGCACAATACGGTTGTGTGTCTCGGATTTAGTATTGATGAATGTATCTAGGGAAGCTACGACGAAGACTTTGTGGGACAAAGCTAGGGACTTTGTACCAATATAAGTCTCGGTGAATAAATTGTTCCCGTGGGAAAAAATTTGTATAACACGAGGATGAAGGATGGAGACTTGGTGACAGAGCATTTGAACGCCTTCAATATCGTGGTAAGTCGGATGTTATCTATTGATATTTAAATCTCGGATTAATATAAGTGCATCGGTTTGTTGTGTTCTCTACTGATTAGTGGGACATTCAGGTGATTGCAATAGGTAGCAATACAACTACCTTGAATTTTTATGACATTCTCTCGACCTTGTTGTCGGAGGAAATGAGATGGAGAAATATGGAGGGAAAAAAATGGAGATGTCTTATTTTTACGAGGAAGGTCCCAAAACGAAACAAGAATAAGGTTTCAAGTGGGAGATATAAATCTAGAGGGAGATCTAAATCTCTAGGAAATTTTGTAAATGTGTGTTGGAAATACGGAAAGGAGGGCACTACAAAAGGACCGCATATCTAAAGCTCTCAAGAAAGGAAAGGGATCCGATGATGCTCCTTCCGCAGAGGGCAAAAACCACCTCAAATGAAGGCGGGGGATGTGTATTTGGCTTCTTCTTCAAATATACATGTAGATCATGAGGCATGGTTGATTGACTCGGGTGCATCCTTTCACTTCACTCCCCCAGGAGAGTGGTTACGCGAGTATGAGAAGTATGATGGTGGTGATGTCTTTTTAGGGAATGATAATAAGGCCAAAATCGTCGAACGTGGAAAAGTCAAGCTGAAGTTACAAGGTGGAAGGATTAGAACACTTCTTCGTGTTCGCATATTCTCGCATTGGCCGAAATCTGATTTATGTAAGCAAGATGGATGATGCGAGTGTAAAAACAATGTTCGAGGAAGATACTGCAAGATGGTTTGGGAGCATTGGTATTAATGTGGGGAGTTCGGATTGGAACTACGTACAAGCTTCAAGGTAGCATTGTTATTGATGGGTGCAATAGTTCTGTGGATCCCTGAAAGTGGAGTGGAAAGCCTAGTGGTCTATAGAGAAAAAAACCATGCTATGGCATCAAAGGCTTAGACATATTAGAGAGAAGGGCCTTCATATATTGCATAGAAATGGTATGGTAGAAGGTATGTCTAATTGCTCTCTAGATTTCAATTTCTGTGAAATTGTGTATATGGGAAGCGAGAATCGGGTGAGTTTTTCCTTACGGTGCTAAGAGGGCGAACAAGATATTAGAGCTTATGCACGATGATGTGTTTGGACTGTGTCGAGTTCCATCACTAGGAAAGTCAATGTACTATGTTTCATTCATAGATGACTTCCCAAGGAATACATGGATATATTTCTTGAGGAAGAAATATGAAGACTTTGATGATTTAAAGAATTGAAGGCTCGGGTGGAAAACCGGATAGAGAAGAAGATAAAGGTGTTGAGGACGGATAATGATGGAGAGTTTTTCAACAAGGAATTTGAAGAACTATGTAAGAAATGTGGTATAGAACGACAAAAGAATAATCCATACACACCTCGGAAAAAACGAGTTGCGAAATAATGAACAGAACGCTAATGGAAAAGGAAAGAAGCATGCTCGGTGGTACCAAGTTAGGACGGGGAATTGCAGGCAGCAGTGGAAACGCGCATGTTACCCGGTTAACGAGATCACCTTCATCGGCGTTGGAGGATAAGACTCCACACGAGGTATGGACTGGTAAGAAACCCTCTCTTTCACATATCAAGGTATTTGGATGTGATGCATATGTACATGTTCCAAAGGATAAAAAGAACCAAGTTGGATAATAAATCCGAAAGGTGCATCTTTATTGGGTATAAGGATGGTTTAAAAGGTTACTAAGATTTGGAACCCGAGAAAAAAGGAAGGTTGTGTACAGCCAAGACGTGGTGTTTATAGAGGTGAAATATGTTGTTAAACATGAAGTCCTACCAAAGGAACCCGAGAAGATAGAGTTTGAGCTAAAGGAGGATGAATCAAACTCTACAACGAGAAGAAGATTCGAAGAAGAAGAGCCCCAAACTCCGGTTGTCGAGAAGATCGAGTTCGGGAAAGAAGACAACCGAGAAGGTATAGTCCATACGCTACTGTTCAAAATTTTTTCTTTAACTATCACTGATGATGATCCCAAAACTTTCAAGAGGGCGGTGGATTCGAGAGGATGGAAAACTATGGAAGGAGGCCATGGTTGATGAAATGGCATCCTTGCACAAAAATGAGGCATGGGATCTAGTGGAGTTGCCATTTGGAAGGAAGCCCATCGGGAGAAAATGGGTGTTTAAGAAGAAGATGAATGTAGAAGGCAAGGTGGAAAAATAAAATACTCGGTTGGTAGTAAAAGGTTATTCCCATGTTTCGGGAGAATTGATTTTGGTGACATTTTTTTCTCTTGTTGCCAAGGTTACTTCTATTAGATTACTTTTCTTTGTTGTTGTTGCATTTGATTTTGAGATAGAACGAGATGGATGTGAAGACAACATTACTTCACATCGATCTAGAAGAGGAGATCTACATGAAGCAACTCTGAAGGCTTTAAGGTGAAGGGTAAGAAAGAACTTGTATGCAAGTTAAAAAATTCTATGTATGGGTTAAAACGGTCACCAAGGATGTGGTATCAAAATTTTATACCTATATACGAGGGGACTTGGCTTCACTAGAAGCAAAGAAGATCACTTGTGTATATCTTAAATTAATTGGTGATTTGTGTTATTTATTTGGTCTTGTATGTGGATGATATGTTGTTGATTGGAAATGACAAATAAATTATTCGGGATTTGAAGACCCAATTGTTCTCCAAATTCGACATGAAGGATCTTAGTGCTGCAAACTATATTTTGGGCATGGAAATTAAGAGAGATCGGGCAAAGAGGAAGCTCTAGTTAAACCGGAGGAAGTACATCGAGACAATATTGCAAAGGTTCAATATGCGGGATAGTAAACCGATGAAGGTTCCTATTCCTATAGGTGTAAATCTATATCTTTGAATAGTGTCCCAAGACACAAGAATAAGAGGAGGATATGTCCCGTGTTCCATATGCAAGTGCGGTGGGTAGCCCTGATGTATGTAATGGTCTAAACTAGACTAGACATTGCACATGCGAGTGGGAGTATTGAAGCGAGTTTGTGCCAAAACCATGGAAGTAGCATTGGACAACGATTGAAGCGGGTTTTCATATATTTGTGTGGCACTAATGATTATGGTTTGTGCTACTAGAGAAGACCAAGATTGGACGAGTATTGGACATCCGTGGTTTTGTTGATGCAAAGCTGGGCGAGAGATCTGAACCAAAGAAGATCTACAAGTGTGTATCTGTTTAGCCTATTTGGAGGTGCAATCAATTGAATGAGTAAAAAGACAGATACGTAGTAGCTCTTTCAAATACGGAGGCATAATACATGGCAACCACTCACGCAAGCAAGGAAGAATTTTGGTTGCGAGATTGTGTTTAGGTATGGGATTGGTGCGGCGAGCTATAAGGATAGGCTCGTGATAGCCAAAGTGCAGATTTTCTTGGCTAAGAACCTTGCTTATCATTCAAAGACAAAGCACATTGATGTTCAATATCACTTTGTTAGAGATATGGTTGAGGATAAAAGGGTGTTGGTAAAGGTGGACACTTTGAATAATGTTGCGGATGCATTAACAAAGTTTGTGAGCACTCGGAAATTTCTCTTGGTGTAAAGAAACAATGGGTGTTGCGGAGGTCTGGACTAATGACAAAGCTCTCATGTGGCCCCCTCGTGGAAAGAAAACAAGTGGGAGAATGTTGGGTATGTGTTATATTATTTCCACGATTAGTTGGATCCTATTTTTTCCGTGCGCGGACCCACAATGCTTTTTGTGCATGGATTTGCACATGGTTTTTTGGGCATAATGGTTTTGCTCCGATATTTTTGTAGATCCGATCAAGATGACTATGGTTATGTTCTAATCCGGGGTTAATGGATTGGGGTTTATGAATGCTTCGACATGTATATATATATGAGTTGTAACACTAAAAGTAATATAATGAAAAATCAAGTTGGTAGTCCCAATTTGGGATCCGGGGGAAAAAATATCCGTGTATATTTGTTTTATGTTTTATTCTCTCGCTATTGTTTATTTTTACTGTTTTTTAAGATTCATTGCGAGATAATTTATGTATAGGTTTAAAACCTACAAATATTTGAGCAATACTATGCATGGTATTCATAGTTGCATTCCATCCATAAATGAAACTTTTGTGATAATTGATCTAACCTCATGAATAATGCATAAATTTTTTCAAGCAACGTCTTAAATTCCTTGCTATAGATGTTTAGCGCTGACGATGGCTCTACCCGTGACAAATGAATACATTTTAAAAGCTAAAGTTAGTAAAGTGACCCTTGCTTTATCTTTACAACTAATTAAAAGGCTGATATAGAGTAATGAAATATTTTAATTTATGAGGAATTTCAAGAAAATTACGGTTAGATGATCATTGCTTTTATTTAGATTAATGAACCGAGTCAAGCATTCCAAAAAATAATTTTCTCTTCTTTAATTATTTTTTACTTTAATTTTGAGAAAATTTCATTTATATCAAAAAGAGATAATCTGTTTCTTCCGTTGAATCGCCGGTTGTTGTACGGTACAACAACCCCCCATTTTTAACTTGTTCACATCAAATAATGGGGACCCTCTCTATAAAAATTTTGGCTAAACACCTTTTAGGATTTTTATTGAGTCAATTATCTTACGATTTTGTTAATTTTTCATTTTCTTTAGAATCTTGTTTTGATTGCTCGGATGAAATCGATTTTTTATAAGCTTCTGTTGACACTTGTTTCGTCTCATTTGGTCGACCGGTTTGTAAATGGCACTCCTTTGAAGTCTAATCGAGTATGTCGCTTGGGTTAAAAAAATGTGTAGTTCAATAATGCATTTAGTTTAAATATTAACCCCTAGTTAGTTATTACTAACAATTTTTTATTTTTATTTTTTACTTATACGACCAAATCATAAAGCATCGGGATTTCAATCATTTATTCCAATTTTTCCAATTTTCAAATAAATTACTAATCTCGAAAAAAATCTAAAATGTTGAAGTAGATGCGTAGTTCATTTTTTATCGAAGTAAAGTTTGTAGTTTAAATAAGCAAATCATCCTTTAGATAATTTCATAATTTAATTAAAAAATAAATAAATACAACCGATATTTAATATTAAATCTTAAATTAATTAAATTAATTATTATATAAAATATGATTACTTAAATTAAATTAAATTAAAATTTGATATAAAAAAATAAAATAAAAAAAATATTATAATAACACATCGCATCGAGAGTTAATCATCGCATCGGAAGTTTCTATGGGTGCACTTCTTAGAAAACCCGATGACCCTCTCGATGGCCGATTGCGATGTCATAACCCTTGCCTTACTATTTTTACGTTCAAACTCATTCACACTTGAGTACAAGCGGGATTAAAATAGTGTAAGTATAGTATTAATGGAATTTTGAAAAGTTAGTTTTAAAGCATAAGGTAATATTAGTAGTATGTTAGTTTTAGTATTATGTTAGTATTAGTGGAACATTAGTTTAATGTTAGTGGATTGTTAATATAAGTTAGTTTAATTTTAAATTAAATATTAAATAATTAAATAATTAATTTTAAATATTAATTAAATTAATTAATACGTAACATATGATTAATTTAATTAGATTGAAATTTCATTATTATTTAGATTAATATTAAATAATTTATAAATAATTAATTATATATTAGTTAGTTAGACTAAGATTAATTAATAATCGCTTATTAAATAGTTAGTTTAGTTTATAATTAAAAAATTAAATTAGAATCAATTATTAGTTAATTAGAGGCTAATTTAGGATTAAATTTTTAATTAAAATTTTGATTTTTAGCCTAGCAACGAAATTTCAGATTTATATCAGATTTGACTTATCAACTTTGGAGGCTCATAGATTGAGTTTACTTGGCCAAATGAGGCATAAGATGGCTCATTGGGAAGAAAATCAAAGAGAACATTTACGAGAAGGTTTCACTAACAGATTTGATCATTTATTGGGTCAAAAATCAGGGCAAAAAATCAAGCTCCGAATTTCTAAAATAAAGTCGAGTTTTACGAGTTTTGTTTTCTTCATTTTCATTTGTCCATCCTCTTCTAATTGCAAATTCATGTATCAATAATATCCTTGGTTAATTAAAATCGTTATTAGCATCAATAAGAAGCTCAAATTTCATTTTTTATTTATTTAAATAGAATTTGATTGGATTTGTTTTAATGCTAGAAATAATATTTCGATTTTATTGTTGCATCTTAATTCATTTTAATTTCTTTTTTGCGGGAAAAAACAAGAGAAGGGATATTGAGGAAAAAAGATTTCAATCAATTAGAAGACTCAAATGAATTAAAAGCTGAAATTTTTGAGCAATTAAAAATGGGATTGGGCTAGATTTTTCTTCAACAAATTCTCTTCTCAAAATACTTTTGGAAAGATTATAAATTGCGGATTGCAAAATGTAAAGAGATCGCTCTCCTCTGCAATTCCGGACTTCTAAAATCATTTATGTAATATGAATTTAGAGTTGTAAATGAAGAGAGAGAAAATTTCGAATCTGAACATTATTGAGGCTTTTTCTTTATGTCTTGAATTATGCAAGATGGGCAGAGTTTGCATTTACTGCGACTCTAGTTTTGAAAGCGGGAAATTCAAGTAATGTAAAGTATTGTTAGAGACCGAGGATCGGATAAGCGATTCAATTAATTGGTATTTTTGGCATTTACGTATCAAATACCAGTTTCATTTTTATGTTAATAAAATTGTTGTTTCATTTTATTCATGTTTTGGCATTTTTGTTGATATGGATAATTTGTCTCAAATTGTTATGTATCTCTATTCTTATGAATTACACTCCGATTTAGAGTAACCATTACTTAGCAATCTATATTATGAAAGCGATTTATTAAATAGTAATGTGTTGTGAATTTCTTCCACATATTATTGTTTAATTATTAGCTTGACTGATTTGTCAATCAATATCATTTTCGTGAATTTCTTTCAGAGTGTTGTTGATTTATTATTTCAGTCAAATGGTCTCAATAGAATGTGTTTTGGTATTTAAAAATGTGAGTTAATTGAATTTCTTCGTTGGTTTGACATTAATTAAAAGACATACATATTTTAATCCTCATTATTCAATTATCTTTCTCTTAGTTGGGTTAGATTTTCATCTACCTAATTGAAATAGGATTTAGATTAGTTTCTTTTGCTTACATTATAGAATAAGTTTGCATTTAGATTAATTTCTACATTCTTTTAAGACCTCTTCTCAAAGAGACAAAATCTTAGTTGTGGTTTGGCTAAACCCAAATCGAGCTTAAGAGTCATTCTCTTGCACGATCGATGAAGAATCAATCTGATATCCACTGTTTATTGGTATCTAATGATACATCGTAAACCAATAGCGATAGGGAAAAGGTAACTAGACCTAGTTAAACCGGTCGGAGCCACTATCATAAACGGAAAAGGATTTGTATTAAGGTCGGACTAGGTGGTTATCCCCCAATGTTGTAGCAACAATTTTCAAGGCTTCAACATTTTTTGGCACTAGAAGGAAGGCTCGAAACTTGTTGTCTATTGGAGTCTTTTCAATTCTAACATCTCATTTTTATTACAAATGACTCCTTTAAAACTTCCAATTTGGAGTTGTATATATGGACGTGCATCTTCCAATACTCCACCCGAAGTGGTAAGACTCTTGTCTCGGGTAAAATTTAATAGTAAGAAAAATTCTTCTGCTTTTAATCATGTTTTTTCAATTTATTCAAAATGCTTCAAATTATGATTTTCAAGGAATTGATGAAGGCATTTTATGCAGAATTTTTACTCTCACATTTGCGGAAAAAAGCTGAAAGCTGGGTGTAGAACTCTTACGATTGCCTCAATTCACGAGTTGGGATCAATTTGTTACACTTTTCATTTGTAAATTTGACAGATACGATTATGAACGGGGATGTGATGAAATTGAATATCTACGAAGATTTGAAAATGAGTCCGTTAGAGATTTTAATATTCGATTTCATTTAAATTGTTTAAGATTTAAAGATGAAGATAAACCTACGGATGAAGAATCACTAGATTGGTTTGAATATATTTGCTCTCTTTCTCCCATTCCCAATCCATATGAAATTAATTCAAGCTTTGTTCCATCCCCTTCTAACATAAATGAGAATTCCAATATGGATGTGCAAATAAATTATGATGAAGTGGTCTCGCAAAGCTTGGAAAATATTTCTATTCACATGCAAGAAAACAATAGCGACAATTTTGGAAAAAAGAAGCGCCTTGAAATCTGAAAATTACTACTGTATTAAATTCAGAAAATCGGATCACAAATCAACAAGTACAAGCGACAATCAAAGTAAATAATAAAATGCAAGCTACATCGTACAAATTTCTGAATTTTTTCATGATGAACAAATGCTTTGAAAACAGAGTAGCAAAGTAGCCTTCTTCAAGAAAGCATGAGTATACAAAGGAATAATCTAAAATCTGAAATTTATAGTGAGCATGATGTACAAGAGTTCTCAAGCGAGAGAAAATTTTGAATTCATTATTTTTTATTCTCATTTTTCCCTTTATCCTCATATTTTTAATGTTGGTAATTTCTCCCCTCTTGGTATTAATGATATTTCGGAAAATAAAGAGGGATGATCTAAATGAATTACCAATAAGTCATTATCAAGATAGAGAAACAATTATTGATCATTCTTTTGCCATTAATGAACATAAAAAATTTATTCCTCCTTGTTTTGATATATTGGACGAGATCGAAGGGAATTTTAAATAATATTGTGAAGTCATTTATGATAATTACTCGATATCAAGGATGCTGATTTCTATTCTTCTCAAGAGAATCCTCATGATAAAATTCAAATAACATACGTGAATGAGGAACATTTCAATTTAGAAATTATTCCAACCAATCATCATGGGAGACGACAAATTATCTTCGTGATTTCACCATTTAGGAAAAACATTCCAATTTATGATCAAACTCCCATTCCTGCTCATAATTCTCTTTCTAATTCACAAGTTGGAATTGGCAATTATTCAAATTCCATTATTCTCGCCAATCCTTGTAAAAAAAGAAATTATTTCAAAACAATCATAATTGTGTTGTAACATTATATGTACCAATAAGGATTTCATTTTATTTTTTTCTTTCATATTTATTTTGTTCAAATTTTGATTTGTTTTGTGATTTTCTTTTTCAAATTTTTTGACACTCTACGTTGGCATATTGAGCACTTTAAAAGTGAACACTCAATTGATGCATTGCCTTATTGGGAAATTGAAGTTTCATATTATAATCATGAATATCAAAAAGCTATTGATATTTCAATTTCAATCAAAGATAATGTTTTATCAAAAGCCTCTATTTTCCCAAAGGTAGTGCCAACAAGAGAATGTATTTTTACAATCTTGCCAACAATCTAATCCAATTGATAATTTTCCATCTTATTTGACAGATTTCCATCCATTTTTTCATTAACTCGTTTGAAAATTGTTTGGAAAGTTTTCCTTCATGGAAAATTGTTAATAGTTTAACACTTACACATAACACTAACAATTTTTTTTCGGAGCCTTTCAAATTAAAAGCTCATATCCACAATCGGCTCTGTCATCTTCTCTTTTAAACATTTTCCAATCATTAATGGAAACCCATCCATATTTTTATGATCCAATTGGAATTGAGTTGGAAAAGATATTTCAAAAGAAGGAGATTGTAAATAAGTTGTTAATAATAATCGTACATTCAGATTCTGATTTAATTTTTCTTAGTTCAATTAGATTTGTATTTTTGTTAATAACATTTGAGCTGGTACATATATGCGAGAGTTAAAATGAGAGAATGGTTATACTTGGAAATATGACTATACCTAGTCATTTTCATGTATATGGTTAAAATAGAAGTAGGATTAATTTTGTTTGTTTGTTTTATGTAGTTAATTTATTCTTAATAGTTCTTTAGATAAAAAATAAAATGAGCAATCAGCCCTTCTCATTTCATATACATATTCGGAGAAATATTTTCCTCTTATCAGAAAATTTCTAATTCTTACTCCTCATTTTTTAAATCAAAATTTATTTCAACAATATCTCTACTGCTTTGCCTATTTTGAATAACATCTTGACTAAATTCAATTGAAGTTTCACTTGGCACCAATCACCTCAAAGCCATTTTTCTCTATTTTTGAAATGTCCTCATATGATTTTCTCTTAAAAATTTATTTGTTAAAGGGTTTTGAGGATATAAAAGCTTCATGATCTCATTATCTAGTGAAATGTATGTATCGTCTATTATAAGTTTTAATTCCAATTTAATCATTATTAGTCGGTCTAACCTTTCATTGTAATCACATGAAGTTCATATTATCTTCTTCGAAATTTGTTAAATGATCTTAAGGGTGTCCATTTTGCTATGTGCACACATTTAAATCTATGTTGATATTTTTTCCATAAATAGTGGCTTTTATCCCATCCCGATCTTTAGTTTATTATACGATCTTGCAAATACGCATCATATTTATTTACTAAAGGCATTATTAAACAGATCACTATAACAATACGATTTTTTCTCAAGTTAATTCGGAATGAGCGAGAGGAAATAAATTGTTGTTGCAATTCAAAAGGAAGCCTATATTCATATTTATTTCGAGTGAATTTTATGAGTTTCGATTTCTACGAACATGAATAAACAAATTTTATTTAGGTATGTGCACACTCGATTTAGAATAAATAAGAGATGAGTTTGAACAAAGTTAGAATTTTGATAAATCAAAGGAAGAATTAGAAGATTCATAAGGTAAAATCCACGGACAATTTCCTTCCAAGTATGCATTTACAAGTTCATTTTCATCTATTATTAGTTTCTCTTTTCCTTAGTTTATTCTTGATTCTTATTTCGTTTTATTTGCGGGTTTTTCATTTGTTTTCAAAAACACTCGAAATAAGTAGCAAAAACCATTTCAAATTTGCAACGGAGTTCGGAGAAATTTTATTTATGATTCATTAGAATTTGAGCATTCTTTAACTTTTCTTTCATTCATTTAGAAAATCCAATTGAAATTCAAAACGAGTATCGCAAGATTCATATCGAAATGTTCCAACTTGATTTTCATATTTCCAATGCAAGATCTCCAATGTGTTACATCATTCAAATTTTCATAAAATACCAAATCACATATTGCATTGGAATAAATTGAAAAGTTTTTTTTTCATTACAAAAGTTCTGATGTGATGAATTAGATCGCAAACACGCATATCGCATTTAAAATAAGGTTAATTCATTTCAAACGTTCCGATGCAATGAACCCAATCGGCAATCGCAAATCGGGGAAATTACATTCTAATATATCCATTTGCAAAAACTCCGATGCAATAAATTTCAAATCACAATCGCGAATTGGTAAAATCATATCACAATTGGTTAAAAGGTCAAACTTTTAAAAAGTTCCGATGTGATGAATTATAATCGCAATCGCATTTCGGCAGAATCCTATCACGGTTGATTCGTTCATTTCAAAAAAAATTCGATGCAATGAACCCAATCGACAATCGCAAATCGGAGAGAGACTTCATTTTGATATATCCATTTGCAAAAAACTCGATGCGATAAAGTTCAAATCGTAATCGCAAATTATTAAATTAGTCAAGGATTAATTTTGAAAGACCTACGATGCGATAAGTCTAATCACAAATCGCAAATCGATAAGAAAATTGAATACATCATTGTGCACTCATTTTAAAAGTTGTGATGCGATAACTCATCGCCGATTGTTCATCGCTCATCGTTTTTCACTAATCGTCGATTGTTCATCGCTTATCATTCTTCGCTCATCACCGATTATTATATCCTTACGCATCGTTGCTATCTTAAGAATCATATTGGCATTTCCAACATGACTATTTTCCAATATTTCGATATCGCAGATATCGATATTGCTTATCGCATTTTTGATACTCATATCATAATGTCGAAAAGCCACGTCATCCATTTCATTGCCGATATCGCAATCGCTTCATCGCATTTTTTTCATGGTCATGTCACTATTCGAATCTGCGATGAGCAATGTCCAATGTGCAAAATATAAATCGCAAGATGCGGTGTGCAATGTGCAATTTGCGACATGATTGTTCATGATCCTAAATATAACATTTTTTCAATGGTATGATCGCTCCATCTCATCGCACATATCATTTTCGCATGAATTCATATCGGAAATTTTCTACTGCAACCCCGAAGCGATAAACTCTAAACGCATGCCTCTACATACAATATGAATCATCCGATAAAGCATTGTGTTAATTTAAAGCAATCTTGGGTAATCACTATGATACTAAAGTGATTAATGACAAATTTGCGGCATATTCAAATCATTTTGATTTCTCATATATTTCAATTTTAAATAATTCCATAATTATATATGAAATTCAAGACCTCTCTATTTTAAATTTCATTATCTTAAATTTGGTCTTAAATATGAACAACTCATAAAATTCATGGAATTTATATAAAACTTATAATATTTTGAGAACATTCATCACTACAAATTCTCAATCTCATTTCGATGCATTTGTTTTAATTCCCTTGAACACAAAGCATTTCATTTTTTACATTTTCATTGCTTGATTTAGTTTAAATAAAATAAATAATGATTTTGGGTTATAGGATTTTGGTTAGTTTGTCTTCTTCATATTTTTATTGTCAACTAAAAGAAGAAGTGAGCTATTATTTGGGGGAAATTGATACCTTCGGGTAAGATCAAATGCAATTATCCAATGGTAAGATTCATGTACCCACTTTCATTAATTTCTATTTCATTACTTTAGTTTCATTTTTTGTTTTTTTAAATTATGTTGATATAAAAAATCTATTTTGCATCTCTTCATATCAGCTTTCAATCATTTGCCAAATCATATTTTGGAAGCCATATTCTCTTCTCTACGGTTTTTATTTCAAGAAACGCGATAGTCTTCATTGAAATAGCTACACTAGGAAGTTTTTGAACCTTTAATATGTTTCTTTAAAAGCATTCCTTTTATTAGAAAATGATTAAGATAATGCTTTGAAAATGAGAATATTGACATCAAACAGAAAATTTTTCATTATGGCTGAATTTTATCATCACTACTATCTAAAGCCTAAAACACTTACAATCTGCAAGATATAAGTTTTACGGATCTCGACATAAGAATGAATGATTACATGATTATTTTCTTTTACTTCATGTTGTTGAGACATTTGGTATAAACATTCTTGTTAGAGTTTGTATTTCAAAACTTGGATTTTCCTTTCCACTTTTTAATTGCTTCATTTTTTATTTTTGTTTCTTGATTTCTTTTCTCACTTTTTGCTTAAGAGTTTTTTCCTTTGGTTTTTAGTTTTGATATTGGTGACTTTGCCATGATTTATATGAAAGGCCTTCTTGTTACCTAACAATGGCTGGCATACATAGGAAAAAAATGATTAATAGTCTCCTATTAGTTTTTTCTTAAATCTCTTAGCAAAATTTGTTTTTCTTATTATAAAGGTAGACATACTTAAGGAAGAGATTACAAAACAAGAGAAGTTGACGAAGTATCATGAAATCGAGAAATTTCTTTTTCATCAAAAATTGTAATCATTTTGAGATTTCAATATCTTATTAAAATCTTTCAAAAATTATATTATCGATCAAGAAAAAGTTATTTTTAACCAAGTAAAGACACTTTACGACAAAAAGCACTTTTAACTACGAAATTGTCATTCTAAACTCTTAAGGAGTTAATGATTCTCCCTATTTAAAAGAGATTTATTTTTCTAGAGTTTAATCCAAAAAATATATTTAAAACTTAAAATATAAGAAGTCTCATCACGAGCTCTGTTTACCATGATCATAGGGGGAAAATAGAGTCGACATTACTAAACATCTGCTAAATAAACCAGGGGTAATGGCTTATAATTGCAAACAATTGTAAGACAATGGGTCTCATCATGAGCCATCTTGTTCGGTCCAATTATAATCAATGAATGGCATTATCAAATATCTAGCTACCAAACCAAGACAATGGCTTTTAAGAATTAAAAACAAAAAAAAACAAAAAAACAAACAAACAAAAACAAAACAAAACATATATAAATGGATTTATCTCTAGTTTAATAATTCTTAAATAGATAGGATTCTAAATCATTGATGATTAAAAGGTAATCCCTGTCGAGACTATAGATGTTTGTAGCGTGAGTGGCTCTACACATGACAAATGAGTACATTTTAAAAGCTAAGCTATAAAGTGACCCTTGCTTTATCTTTACAACTAATTAAAGACTGATATAGAGTAATGAAATATTTTAATTTATGAGAAATTTCAAGAAAATTACGAGTTAGATGATCATTGCTTTTATTTAGATTAATGAACCAAGTCAAGCATTCCAAAAAAATAATTCTCTTCTTTAATTATTTTTTACTTTAATTTTGAGAAAATTTCATTTTATATCAAAAAGAGATAATTGTTTCTTCCAGGTGAATTGCCAATTGTTGTACGATACAACAACCTCTCATTTTTAACTTGTTCACATCAAATAATGGGGACCCTTTACTATAAAATTTTTTGGCTAAACACCTTTTAGGATTTTTATTGAGTCAATTATCTTACGATTTTGTTAATTTTTCATTTTCTTTAGATTCTTGTTTTGATTGCTCGGATAAAATTGATTTTTTATAAGCTTCTTGTTGACGCTTGTTTCGTCTCATTTCATCAACCAAATTGTAAATGGCACTCTTTTGAAGTCAAATCGAGTATGTCAATCATGCGTTTAAAAAATGCGTAGTTCACTAATGCATTTAGTTTAAATATTAACCCCTAGTTAGTTATTACTAACAATTTTTTATTTTTACTTATACGACCAAATCATAAAGCATCGGGATTTCGGTCATTTATTCCAATTTTCCAATTTTCAAATAAATTACTAATCTCGAAAAAAATCTAAAAATGTCGAAGTGGGTCTGTAGTTCATTTTTTATCAAAGTGGGTTTGTAGTTTAAATAAGAAAATCATCCTTTCGATAATTTCATAATTTAATTAAACATCATTAAAATAAAACCAAAAAAAATTAATATTTAATATTAAATCTTAAATTAATTATTATATAAAATATGATTAATTTAATTAAATTAAAAATTTGATATAAAAAAATAAAAATATGATTAATTCAAAAAAGCGTTACGATGATGGATCCTCGTTAGGATTCAAAACGTCGACAATCGTTCTCTATCAATGTGGAAAATCCGGAAAGCTCCTTAAAAAATGAACCCCACATGAGTTTGAAAACCAAAAAAATAAAATAAAAAAAATATTATAATAACACATCGCATCGGGAGTTAATCATCGTATTGGAAGTTTCTATGGGTGCACTTCTTAGAAAATCCGATAACCCTCCCGATGGCCGATTGATGATGTCATAACCCTTGCCTTACTCATTTTACGTTCAAACTCATTCACACTTGAGTACAACGGGATTAAAATAGTGTAAGTATAGTATTAATGGAATTTTGAAAAAGTTAGTTTTAAAGCATAAAGTAATATTAGTAGTATGTTAGTTTTAGTTTTATGTTAGTATTAGTGGAACATTAGTTTAATGTTAGTGGATTGTTAATATAAGTTAGTTTAATTTTAGATTAAATATTAAATATTTAAATAATTAATTTTAAATATTAATTAAATTAATTAATATATAACATATGATTAATTCAATTAGATTGAAATTTCATTATTATTTAGATTAATATTAAATAATTAATTATATACTAGTTAGTTAGACTAAGATTAATTAATAATAGCTTATTAAATAGTTAGTTTAGTTTATAATTAAAAAATTAAATTAGAATTAATTATTAGTGAATTAGAGACTAATTTAGGATTAAATTTTTAATTAAAATTTTTGATTTTTAGCCTAGCAACAAAATTTCGATTTATATCAGATTTGACTTATCAACTTTGGAGGCTCATAGATTGAGTTTTACTTGGCCAAATGAGGCCCGGGACGGCTCATTGGAAAGAGAAAATCGATGAGAACATTTATAAGGAGGTTTCACTAACAGATTTGATCATTTATTGGGTCAAAAATCAGGTAGAAGATCAAGCTCGAATTTCTAAAATAAATCAATTTTACGAGTTTTGTTTTCTTCATTTTCATTTGCCCGAGTGTCTTCTAATTGCATATTCATGTATCAATAATATCCTTGGTTAATTAAAAATCGTTATTAGCATCAATAAGAAGCTCACATTTCCTTTTTATTTATTTAAATAGAATTTTATTGGATTTGTTTTAATACTAGAAATAATATTTTTGATTTTATTGTTGCATCTTAATTCATTTTAATTTCTTTTTGCAGAAAAAACAATGGAAGGGATATTGAGGAAAAGTATTTCAATCAATGAGAAGACTCCGGCAATTAAAGAGCTGGAATTTTTGAGCAATTAAAATGGGATTAGGCGATTTTTTCTTCAACAAATTCTCTTCTCAAAATACTTTTTGGAAAGATTATAAATTGCAAATTGCAAAATGTAAAAAGAGGTTTGCTCTCCTCTCGCAATTCCAGACTTCTAAAAACATTTTACGTAATAGGAATTTAGAGTTGTAGATGAAGAAGAGAGAAAATTTCAGATCTGAACATTATTGAGGGTTTTTTCTTTGTCTCGAATTATGCATGATGGGCGAGTTTGCATTTCTACGACTCTAGTTTTGAAAACAAAAATTCAAGTAATGTAAAGTACTATTAGAGACCGGGATCAGAGAAAGCGATTCAATTAATTGTTATTTTTGGCATTTACGTATCAAATATCGAGTTTCATTTTTTATGTTAATAAAATTTTTGTTTCATTTTATTCATGTTTTGGCATTTACGTTGATATGGATAATTTGTCTCAAATTGTTATGTATCTTTGTTCTTATGAATTACACTACGATTTTACGAGTAACCATTACTTAGCAATCTTGTCTTATGAAGCTGATTTATTAAATAGTAATGTATTGTGAATTTCTTCCACATATTATTGTTTAATTATTGGCTTCACTAATTTGTCAATCAATATCATTTTCATGAATTTCTTCTAGAGTGTTGTTGATTTATTATTTCGATCAAATGGTCTCAATAGAATGTGTTTGGTATTCAAAAAATGTGAGCTAATTGAATTTCTTCGTTGGTTTGACATTAATTAAAAGCAAGACATATTTTAATCCTCATTATTTAATTATCTTTCTCTTAGTTGGGTTAGATTTTCATCTACCTAATTGAGATAGGATTTAGATTAGTTTCTTTTGCTTGCATTATAGAATAAGTTTGAATTTAGATCAATTTCTACATTCTTTTAAAACCTCTTCTCGAAGAGGCAAAAAATCTTAGTTGTGGTTTGGCTAAACCCAAATCAGCTTAAGGGTCATTTTCTTGCACGATCGTAGCAAGAAGAATTGATACGATATCCCCGTTTATTGGTAATTAATGATACATCGTAAACCAATAGCAATAGGGAAAGGGTAATTGGACCTAGTTAAACCAGTCGGAGCCACTATCATAAACGGAAAAGGAGCTATATTAAGGTCCGGACTGGGTGGTTATCCCCTAATGTTGTAGCAACGATTTTTCGAGGCTTCAACACTCGCTTGACAATTTACGGTTCTCTATAATAATCTTTGGCCCGGCCTTTGAGAGCTCCATGTACAAGCTTTAATTTATTCTCCCATATATGCATTGGACATCCCTAAACATGTTGATGCCAATTTCTTTCCACAATGGATCTTGCCTCGGGAGTCACTCCATAAAGGGTTGTAGGCGAAGGGCGAGGCCCAAGGTTTGATTGTTCACTAAGGACAAGGTTGACAAGGTAGTGGTCCAAGGCCTATGCAAGGCAAAATGGAAGAGGTTGCCACGAGAGAGAGGAGATGAGGAGACAACAAAATTGGGGAAGTGATTCAACGAGTTTCTTGATGTATTTATATGTGTACACATTGTACATCATTCGAGTGAGACATTCATTAATATATTGTTGAGTTTTTTTCCAATTGTGTGTCTTGCGGTGGTATCGAGAGCAGATGAAATGCTCGTTGAATGAGAGCCGAGGTTAATTTGCTCGAAGGTTAATTTTCTCGATTGAATATATGGACCACTAGTTTTGTGGCGGCGAGAGGGAGCGAGAGGGAGCTTACACGGATGGCAAGGAGATAAGATGTCCATGATCTGTTTTTTTCCGTTGTTGTTTTTCGTGTCTTTGTAGATTGCGAGAGAGGAAACTATTCATTTTGCTTGTCTATTTGAAGACATTGTCGTTGTATACGACCAACACGAAGGATAAAACCGAGTGACCAGCACGAAGGAGAACGCTAGCCTTGTTGCGCGCTCGATGTTTTTGCGTGCTACTGTGTATTGCAGTTAGTGTGTACAGCTATTCGGTGCCTATAGCATTGAGCATTGTCCGGCTATAATTCTCCCAGATGCGGTAATATTATTCATAAATTTGTGAACATTTGGTAATAAGGGTATTTCATATGTGAATTATGATAGTCATATTTGCTATATTTTTTATCGCACGGGGATAAAACCAATTGTCACCATAACTAGAAGACATAACCAATCTATTTACAGTGTAAAATATTGGATTTTTGTCCCTAAATATTCCAAAGGAAACCCCTCGGTCTAGAATATTGCTTGCTTGAGATTGATAGTTTGGGTTCGAGTTTTTTTGTGTCCGTAAAATGGTAGATTTGTCAAAACTAGAGCAGTGTGATCCGGAAAGGGTGAATGCGGGGAATTGGGAGGTTTGCATGGCAGTCTGTGATGATTGTATCATTTATCACCGACAAAAAAATTTGGTAAATTAAAATAAGAGTGCACAAAGTTGAGGCTCCCATTAACCCTACTTTTACGCCTCAATGTCGGCGTTGTGTGCACTTATTCAAAAATTTTCATCCGTAATTGGAGTTTAGATCGGCGTATTCACGGCTTGATTAGCACGATCTATTTTTTTCATGTCTTTGGTGCCTTTTTCAAATAACGTGCATTCTGATGGATTTTAAAAATAGGGTGAAATCACGTATACGGCATGCTTCAGGTTAGTTGCAAAATTACATTGTTGGAAAGCAATGGGAGCGTATACCAATTACGATGCTAAAAGATATCGGTGTGAGCCCACTTCACGGAGTTGATAATATAGTCGACGTGGTGGCATAGCGGAAATTTCATTGTCATTTGATTTTGTAATTGTTTTATTGGGATTCATTTCTTCAAAAATAGAGACCGTTGTTGTTATTTTATGGAGGAAAGCTTACACGAATGTTAGTGTTCTATTTGGCATTTGCATGCCCTCATTCTAAAGTGATTCTTGAAGTTTTTTGAGAAGGATGGTATAGATGATAGCCACTACCGATTGCTTTAAAATATGAAGATACTTATCGGGAGACCATTAATTTCATTTTTTATAATATTTTTTTAATATCAATTAACGATATCGAGTTTTTAATATGAAAATAGGGATTTGGTGAATCCACTATTCAATTCTTGAGCATTTTTTTTTACCTAGTACACGAGTCATAAGAGTTTGGCCCAAATTGTATTTTGAGTGGAATAAAAGTGTAGACCTTGGAAATCTCGTAGTGTTGTTTCTTGCCAACCATAACGGGAATATAGACTTATTTTGCCTCGAGGAATACTAAATTGAATTTATTTGATGGCATTAACAATCCATCTAGGTGGTTTTGTTTAAAGATACGGCTTGCGAAAAGAAAAATCAATTGAAATAGTTAATTTTTTTGTGTCTTACACTCGGTTAAATCATTGTAAATAGTTAATTTTTTGTGTCTTACACTCGGTTAAATCATTGTAAATTTGTTTGTATTGGATGCATTTTTTTGTAGTAGCAGACACCCCTTTTTTCAAAGTTTATTGTTGGGGAAGATGGCCAAACTCGATGGTTTGATACCTTTATTAAGTCGTCTAATGTCGTCTACTGTTAATAACGGTGTCCATGTCACATGCTCTCGACATACAATCATATTTTTTAAAATGTTAAAAGAAAAAAAATTGAATTCTTGGAGCTAGAGTCGCGATTACAGCGAGACGAACTTCAAAAGAAAACTTGTGATTTTGAACTAGTTCTTGTTCGGAACAACGGTTTGTTTGAGCACCCGATCATCGGTAAGAGAATGATTAGAGAAATGAAGTGTTTTTTAGGTGAAAAAAATTGGATGTGGTTAGAAGTTCTAATGTGGAAACCTATTATAACACCATGGGAAGAAATTACACACAATAAACATAGAATTGGTTTGGGTTATAACAATGATGTATCTTTTCACATTCCAGATTTCACTAAGCCTATAAAATTTCGAAGTGAGGGATTTCTTGTTGGTGTAGTTCCGAAAAAATTTTGATAGATGCCAATAGTGTAATAGAGTTAGACATGTGAAAGATCGGTGCTTTTTTATCTTCACCCGTATGAGCATTGTGGAAAGCGAAATCACGAGTCAAATAGATGTTTCAAAAAGAAAATCAACTGGAAGAGAGAAGCTAAATTTTGGATGAGTCGCCTCTTGGGAATGGACGGAAGTAGCCAAGAATATCTACGGATCATATCGAAGAATTTGTTCGAGAGTGAGCGAGATCTTGTAGTGATGACAAATATTTCTCACCTTGTATCCAGACAACGAGGGATTTATTGGTGGGTGGTCCGCTCACAGGGTTCTATTTTGAGATGTCAAGAGAGCACTGAGTCAGAGATCCACATCTTGAGCCACAACTCTGTACGGTTAGACCCGAGTTGTGAGACTTCGACGAGCACTTACGCAGTTTGTAGTCATCTTAAAACCACATTTTTTTGTTACGAGAACTACTATGTAGGTTCCGAGTTGGGGTTAGTGGAGACAATGAGTTCTCCCATTTTCGATTTGTGGTCATCCTTGAAAACCATTTCGAGAAACATTCGGCTCTTTTTCCGAGATGCATTTACGCATTTTGGTATATCCCTTCGAATTAAGGGGGAATGTTAGACAACTAATCCTTGGATTAGTTTGTATTAGGTAATTGGTTATTAGAGTCCAAAAAACTCGGGGAACTAATTCATCGAGTTTCTTGATGTATTTATATGTACACATTGTACATCATTCAGTGATACATTCATTAATATATTGTTGAGTTTGTTTCCAATTGTGTGTCTTACAATTCTCGATCTCGGGATTTCGAATTCAAGCGAAATGACTATTAGTTCCTTTTCTAGTTGTCTCGTTTTTCCGAGAATCTTCACCACGACTATGGGTAATTGGGTATTTAAATTGGTTTGCATAGTAGAGCTTCAGTTGGATTTGAATTAAGTGGGGAAAATGGAGAAACCGGAAAAAGCAAATATAAGGACCCTCTAGGACACAATTAACCAATTTCAAGAGGAAATCTACACTCGCAAATTAAACATAATCAAAGTTATCCGGAGTATAACAAAAAATTATGGACATAACAATGGAGAACTCAGGCTATCATTCGACAACTAGAAGATTTGATCGGTCTTCATCAAACGAAATTGAAAATTTCTACTCAATCCTCGCTCATGGACCGATTGAACTAACGTAGTCAAGCAAGCATGAGGCCCACATGAACACAACTACTTTCATATCTAAATGAAAATGCCTCAACCAACCAGGGATGAAAACGAGAGAGAGGGTGACCCTTCTAATTAGAACTTATATATGCTTATCTATAAATGTTGCTTTATTTTTCAAGTTTTTGGTGCATTTATGTGTATAGGCATAATAGGAAATTTGGAGATTGGGGAAAAAAGGGTCCCTGTGAAAAACCGATGCTATAAAAGTATTATCTAGTCCAAGTCTTGAGTTTTGAACGATCTTGTGAATGTAACATATTGCATATGTTATGCAGATTTGAAGTAATAGAATTTTCATTCTCATTCTTTTTATAAACAAAAAAATAAAATAAAAAACATGATTTAAACAAAAAAATGATATTATTTCAAGGGAATCAAATAAAAAAAATATCGAGAGATTGTAACGTTTTACAAATGAGAAGAAATTAATTGAGTTTCAATTGGAAAATTTTGTGGATGCCCTCGAAAAAAGGGAAGTTGTTCACAATGTAATACACAAACCAAAATTATTTACAGATCAATCCCTATTTAAGATATTAAATATAGTTCATTTATGGGGTTTCGAGTGCAAAGGCATTAGATAAAATTCTATTTGTAGATAAAAAAAAGGTTTCATTTCTTGCATAAACAAAACACAACATGTCATCCGAGATTCTATGAACACCGCCTTCAAATTTCAACAACCAAATGCCACTCATAGTCTTGATTATCATTCTTGGAGAACCTAGAAAAATACTACAAAAAAATAGTTTATATTTCCAAATTTAAAACACCGAGAACATCTCCACAAAAAAAATGAAAAAAATATATGTATTCTTATATTTCTTGCATGCATTACTTATGGCCTAACTTGGGATCTCTTTCACAATTATAGTTCGATAGTCGCAACAAAAGGAAATTTGAATCACAACAAAACAAGTTCCGTAGACGAATGAGAACCTAATTTGTCACATAGAAATGAGTATGATCCGTTAGATGTATTAGCACCTATGCTACCATGGGTCAACTCAAATAAAATATTGTATGAGTAAGAGAAGTTGGTGATGCATGATGGTTGAAGTTGCAAGCATAGGAAGCATTGCAGGTAATAATCAACATGGACCAAATCTCCATAATCTAGTACAGGTTCTATATAATTACAAGCGAGTTGGATATCATGATGACAAAATCGAAGTGAAACTTGACATGAAAAAAAATGTAATGTGTGCTAATGTTACCGACTTCTTCCTACATGATAGTCACACCACTCTTTAAAAATATCACTTGCAAGCCTCCGCAGTTGCTTGTCATCTTGCAAACCAGGATGCGGATATAGCCACATATGTAACAAGGCGACAAGGTTTGCAGTCACAATTCTCGTAAAGAAGGATTAGGTGCTAATTTCTCACAACGAAACCCTACCTTGTGTTGTCTCTTCCAAAACATATTACAGTATCAAAATGACTTTGTGAAAAAAAATATTGCATGAAATTATAATATGGTACAATACCGATGATATTAATGACATGTGCTTGAGTTCATTGCTCTTTTCCACGTGCTCTTACAACTCGCTACAAATTTTTTCTAGGATTCCTCATGAATCGCAACTTATAGAAAACTCTTGTTTTCGAGAATCATCTTGTGAGAAACACTCATCCATCTCATATATGAATCAAGGAACCCTCTCAATTTGATAACCTCCTCAATATTTGTTTTTTGAGAATCATCCTGTGTGGAGCCTTCATCCAACCCGCATATGAATCGAAGAGCTCTCTCAATATGATAACCTCCTCCCAAAGCAACTTCTTGTTCCGGATGTGCACAATAGATCTCAAACACACTAACATTTACCCTGCAAACGAAAGTCTAACTTGAAAAAAGAACTCAATTTCAAGATGATTAATATCCATGTCTGAAAGACCACCTACTTTTGCATAAAATGCATTGTTGTAGTTCTTGTCCATAAATAAAACAAAGTCCTCCGAAATCAATAGGGCTGATAGTAAACATCAAAAATATGAAATTTAAGCTTGTGCTAAAAAAGCATACAACAATTCTAGACACATGTTAAACATTGATAACCAAAGCTTACGTGCTAGAGCTTAGAAGCATTAAGAATATCACTTGCATAATATATAAAGTAATAAAAAGCGCAAAAACACGTTCAATGTTATAATATTATAGAGGATTAGAAACCTTGGCTCACTAAGTTTTATTCGTTCCATGAAATATGCTCAACCCATAGCTTCATGGGCTCAAAAAAATGCTTCACTGAAATGTAGAATAGTCTTTACTTGCTACCAATAGTAGAGAAAAATGTTTGTGTGAAATATAGAGAAAAAAAATATGAGGAAAACAAAATCAAGATAACAAAGGGTTCATTTAAGTCATGTTTTCTTCATTTCAAGGTCTCCCAGAGTCCAATAACATTGATATTCATGGACTCATTTATAGGTCATTTTCTTTGGCTAGGGATCTCTAATGAATTACAATATCGAAGTTCAAAATGGGTTTCCATTATGAAACAATTTTCATTTTCCTAATAGATGTTGAATGAAAGTATTGGTAAAAAATATTCTTCAAGCTATCATCCCACTCTATCTCCACTGCAAAATGACATCATTTTGAAGTTAATTAATCGAATATTAACCGAGAGATTCAATCACGAGTTCATCGGAGAAACCCTAACTCATATTCGCCACTAACACAAGTACAACATCGAGCCGTAGAGTGTTAGGAAATGACTGTAAACATAAATATAGAACAAAGCACCTTCAATACATTTCAAGAAATTTAAAATCTATGGAGGAATTCAAACAATATCCCTAATTGCTTTTCATATCTTTAAAAAAAATTTAAAAAAAATAGAGCCACAATTAATATACTTTTGATTTATTTGATTTCCCTGAAAATATGGAAACAAGCATAAAAAATTGTAAGTATTACAACCAATAGAATCTTAATTAATGGATAACCAAGTCTAACATACTTACATATCATCAAGAAACTTGGCAAATAACCATCACACTAGTGATTAGAAGTCTATGTACATTCGAGAAGTAATCTCGAAACCATGAATTGAGTTGAATCAAGCGGTCAATATACGCATATGAAACTACAAAAAACGAGAGGGACTACAATGCACATACTTGAAAAATCCTCTCGCAACATCGCTCAATGCCGATGTCTATAATTTGAATGCCATGAAAAACCCCCCAACTTTGGAGGTGATAAGCACCGACTTGTAGATGTCGATTGTCTCTCATTCATAACCACAACCCTCTCAAGAAGGGATGAGAGAACCGAAAGGATACAAGGACTGCTAGTTCTGCGGAACTAATATTAGAAGCGCCGATCTATAATGCTCAACTATCCGCTCGAGTCTCGAAAGAATGTTTCTAAGATTGCTTATGGCGAATACTATCTTCCAAATCCTTTTCCTTAGCTCATGCCTGCCTGTGGTGCTTACCAACATTTTTACGATTTGCGGAGCAATCTCTGACGTTAATTCATCATGACCCATGGATTCAAGAAGTTTTTGTTGGTGGTTAACAATAAATTTGGTTATCATTAAAATAATTCGAACATTTTCCCACTCTTCCTGAAATTCTTGGACTGAAAAAGCAGCACGGGTAAAATAAAAACAAGCATAAAAGAATGGGTGCACAGTTGTTAAGCAGAGAAGAGACTTTGTACAGATCTCAGTTGGAGAAGAGAAAGGTAGACGAAAAAAAGAGGAGCCTGATTCAAAAGGAAGGCCTATCGACCTAATAAACCAAATATTACAACAACAAATAAAATTTATTCCAAATACCATGATCTAAATAAATAAATAAAAACTCGTAAACAAATTTTCCAAATATGTGAGATAAACAACTCACCCACCACCAATTCATTCTTATTCTTACATCATAATCATGTAAGTATCACTTTTTCTTTGTCCAATGGTAACAATTGGGTATCTCTCTTATTTGGAGTTTTCCTGCGTGATTGGAATTTTATTTTTTATAACCTCCACGGCTGAAACATTTTCTTCATTTGAAATATTAAAGTGGTCTATCTTTGATGCCACGAAGTTTACTTTTGGAGTATTATAGAAAAAACTAAGGCACTGCAAATGCTAATAAAAGTAGTAATTGATATTAAGGGGTATTAAAAAATAATCTTTCTAATTAACTGAGTTAATTAATTTGATTGTTGTTAGTTTTAGACAATTTTAGAGAGATGTCTTTATTTGTTGTTAGTCCTCGATAATTCTAGAAAGTTCTTAGTTCTAGAAAGTTCTTTGTTTATTATAAAATCTGAGAAGAGCATGAGTTTTCAATTGATTTTCATTCTTATCTCTATTTCTAAATTTTAAAAATATCAACGTTTAAAAATATTGTAACTCAATGTGACAAACTTTACTTACCGTCAACCATATGATATAGGACACAATATCCTTTCTAAACAACGGAAGGTGCAAAACCAGAGAAATATCACTATAGAAATATTTTTAAGACCGAAAATTATTTAGATGTATAGAAATGTTATTCTAATTTTTTTTACGTAAGTTAACAACTACGAATAAATTAGATAAAGGATAAACTAAATTTTCAAATTAGAGTTGGAAAAACGGAAATAATGATGATGATGGTTACTATCCGTTAAGACCAATGCGGTATATCAGACCTTAAGAGAGGAGAAAGAATCTAAGTTTGATTCTTCAAAATCTTGTTTCTATGGTCAAAGAGAAGGGAAATAAGTGCTCCAAGATTTCTATAGGTGAGTTGGCTTAATAGGTTAAGAAGATTGGAAGTGTGACAGATGGTAGGGAATTGAGAGTGAATGTGAGTAAGAGTCGGGCATTCTAAAGGAAGTGCTTTTAATCTTCCACCTGCTTAGAATCACAAATCTGACAGATTATATCACTCCAAGGGGTCTTGGGAATATACCACCACCCGGTCTCACTCCGAAGCTCATGGGAATTAGTTCTTATCTTAGTGATGTTCATTTTTTCTTATTGTTGGAAAACACAGAGAGATAAGTGCGATTATCAACGGTGGGGTTGATCAATTCCTTATAGTATCTTAGCTTCCTTGTACCCTCCAGCTCCTGATCCTCCCACAACTTGTCCTTAAACTTCGAGGTAATAGTATTTTTTATATTATCTTTGCTTCCCATACTGAGCTCTTCCTTAATTCCCCAATGGTTAAGCCAAGACTGGGCACCCACTACAAGAAAAAATCACATTGGTGAGGGTCATGCTTGTGACAGACCTTTAAGGTCCGTCACCAATGTCACATATGGTGACGGTCATTAAAAAACTGTCACTGTAAGTGTATATAGTGATGGTCCTTTATGGTCCGTCACCAAAGACATTTTCAATGACACTTTTGGTGAGGGTCGTTAAAGGCTCATCACTAATTTTCTCTTTGGTGACACTTCTAGTGACGAACTTTTAATGACCCTCACCAATGCTTTTTTTGTTACTTTTGGTGACAGTCAAAAAATGTCCGTCATCATTGATCACTAAAACCGTCACTGTAAGTGTATATAGTGATGGTCCTTTATGGTCCGTCACCAAAGACATTTTCACTTTTAGTGAGGTTCGTTAAAGGCCCATCACTAATTCTCTCTTTGGTGATACTTCTAGTGACAAACTTTTAATGACCCTCACAAATGCTCTTTTTGTTACTTTTGGTGACGATCAAAAAATGTCTGTCATCATTGATCACTAAAAACCATCACTCGTAAGTGTATATAGTGATGGTCCTTTATGGTCCGTCACCAAAGACATTTCACTTTTGGTGAGGGTCATTAAAGGCCCATCACTAATTCTCTCTTTGGTGACACTTCTAGTGATGAACTTTTATTGACCCTCACCAATGCTCTTTTTGTTACTTTTTGGTGACGATCAAAAAAATGTCTGTCATCATTGATCATTCTAATGAGTTTTTAATGATGCTATTTGCTCCGTTAATATATTTTTTTGTCAAAAGATAACGATTTAATACCATTATTGTGGAGAATTTTTTATAATATGTCCAAGGCCATAGTGGTTAGGGTCAGTCAATTTTTTAAGAAGTAATAAGCGTGTATCATTTCCCTCAAGTAATGTATAGTCGAATAGAGATTTCCTATGAGTCAACACATGATTCATATCTATTAAGTTTATTATCTAGAAAATTCCATTTAGATAAATTTCCATTATTGTGTGTAGGAAATATATTATTTAATACATAATCGAGCTCGACAATTCTATTAATGAGAAAGACCTAACAATCCTCAACAATGCAGGCACACCTTAAATTAATGCTTTGGCACACACTAACATTTCTTAGCACCCCACATGTCTTGGAACATATTTGTACCTAGAACATCTTGTGATGACATTGACGCCCAAGCACATGGTGGCATGCGCTAGCACAACATGGAACTCTCCTAGCATGTGTTGGCATGCCGCATATAGTCCCTAGCATGCCCCTGGAACACCTTGGTTGAATGCATTGACATACATTAGCACTTGGCACACAATGCCGCTTGGCATGTATTGGGACCTATTATTAGTGTGCTCGGCATGCCCCTTTTCAAAAAGATAAATTCTCGACTTATTAACCCTCTTATTGGTTCTTCCTTTTATTTCCTTGACACATATTGATATACCCTAGCACCCCTGTGCCACATCCTTAGCACCTAGCATGTATTGGCATATCTTGGCACTATTATTTGGCACATGATATAATTAGCACACCCTCGGAACTCCCAAGCACACTTTGGGAATTCTTAACATGCCTTGATATTCCCTAGCATGCCTTACCAATGCTTAGCATACTTTGTCACTCCCTCCTTGGCATGACAACTAACACCGACCATTAACACTAGTCTCTCGACAGTACACGTTCCTCATGTTCATTAACTTCCATGAATTTTTACCTAGTGCTCCCTTAATGTTTTTTTCCTATTACTCCTTAACACTCATCAACATGCGTTATCACTCTCTAGCACACCTTAGCACTCTTTAACATTCCCTTCCACTTCATAACATGCATAACACTAGTCCTCGACACATATTGGCGCTTGGCATGTGTTGGCGCTTGGAAAGTCTTAGCATTTATGGAATACGTTGAGATGCCTTGGTATGATTTAGCATGGTTTAATATTAAATTTATTTGTGATGATCAATTGTTGGAAAGTAGATGAGAAGCAACAAAGGAATACTTGGCACTTAGAATGCACTAAGACTTTGCACTTGGCACCTATTGCCGCCTATTGTTAGTGTGCCTAGGATGCCCCTCTTGGAAAAAGGTAAATTGATGACTTATTAACCCTCTTATGTGTTTATTTCCTTGTAGTTTAACTTTTTTTCTCCCTTTTTATGTCTTGAAAGTCCCACGACACGCATTGACACACCCTTGCACATCTTGGCATGCCTTATCACTTGGCACATATTAGCATGTACGACATGTATTCCCACTATCCGGCACATCAAGGGGGTGAAGAGAGATGTAGTCCTAAAGTAGGTCGAGTACGAGGGCCGAGTAAGGGTTGCTAAAGGGAGTTCATGATCATCCTCCAAGAGCAAGATCATCATGTGAGGGTTCGGAAGAATGTTGCATACCTTAATGGTCTGGGTTTGCGCTAGGAAGTAGGATGGCATATTGTTGATTCTCTTCGGCGAGATCAAGCTTAAGAGAGGTTTCTCATGAGAATTTGGGCATGTGATTTCAATGGTGTCTTTGTGTGAAGGCCGCATCAAATTTTGAAATGTTGAAATTTGCAACAAGAAACAAAGGAGATTGGAAACCGGAAAGGACAAAAAAAAATGCACCCACACCTGGTGAGGAATTTTGATGCACCGGGAGTGAGAATATGGGGCGTCTAATTTATTTTTCCCTTAAATAAATTGGACAATAAATTGTAATTTCATCTCATAACAACTTGTGTCAATGATGACCGAGTTAGCTCAAGAAATTCGAGTTGAGGGTCTAATATGAGACATCTAGAGGGGATTCTAATATTTTTTGGGGGTCCGATTGAAGTTGATGCATTAGTGGGGGTGCAAGTGTAATTAACTCAATTAAATGAGTTAAAATCAGTTTAACTAGTTCTAACGAGTGATGAGATAGTGAGAGGTCCGGTGAATTAAATTAGATTTAATTCACAATGAGTGATCAATCAAATAACTAATAATTCACTATTAATAGTTGCATGCATGTCGGTTTCGAGGAATACCCAAATGAGACAGAGGTTAAAGGGAACATAACTATCAATTTTATTCGAGAGAAAGTTTCCCATGTGCAATTATAAAGTCATTGGGATGCCATGATGGATTAGCAATCTAGGAAGACTGATTTTCCTAATTAATAAGGAGTTAATTCCCTAGGAATTGCATGAGCAAGGCAGTGAAGTAAGGATGAGAATTGGCTAAGTACTAGACCAAGTTTTTCCTAGATCAACGAGAGACAATTGACAGAGTGTTGGAGAATCTCATGAGAGATTAAGCATTGTATTGTTTCATGATTCCTTGACTTAATACACAATAGAGATAGAGGGGTTTTGATTAGTTTCTTTCCCCAAATACATCATGTTGTTGTGCGATTGATAATTTATTTATCTTAATTATATATGATTGTGTGATCATGTTTTGTTTCGATAAATTGTAGGAAGGATTCGGTATCTTGTTTTAGTAGATTACAAGATCGGATTGAATCTCGTTGGTTAGATTTTCTACATGGTATCGAGTAGGAATTTTTTGGTCAACGAGTTTGTAGAGAATATTTGAATATTTTGGTGTAAAATTTTCGAAAACAAATAGAATATTTGAATTCCTTGCGAAAATCTACCCAAATGGAAAAAAAAATCGGTTAAATCGAGCTCGGATAAGGGAGATATCATCGATTTAAAATCAACTCTTTTTTAGAAACTTTTTGTAACTTCGGGACAATTACACTGTGCGCAGAGTCAAGAACCTATATGCACTTGAGGTACCACATGCATGCAAAGCTTTGAGGGGAAAGGCGAAGTTAGAGAATTGGTGGTTTATAGGGAGCATAAATTACCTCTCAACATGCATCCTCATGAGAAGCGGTCTCAAAAGGATGTGGAGTAAGTCGCCACAATTGGAGAAGCGAGAGGAGACCGAGTGGAAGCATCCACTCAAGAAGAGACCTCCATGAAGGGGAAATTTTGAGCTAGATGGGAAGAGGGAGCAGCCATACCTCGAGGTGTAAGGTGGGGTTATGTGTAGACATAATCCCAAGATAAGAAATTTGGGCAAGGTCCATTGAGATGGTGTGTCTCATGGATCGAACACAGCTACGAGGAGCCCACGGTACAACAAAGTAGTAGGAAGGATCGGTTAGATTGATGTAGTCATATGTCGACGAAGACGAAATCATAGTGACATATATCAAATACCGGAGCACAAATAGAGTTAGCAATAGTTCAAAGGGCACGGATGCGGATGTCAGCAACGCGGTAGAGAATCTAGTACTAGACAAAGTGCGAGTAGCTAGCGGCAGATCGGGAAGACTCGATGATAGATGCATTATACCGATTCGAGTTGTTCGAGAGGCTATTCGGCTTTTAGGATTTGCAGGGTGCAAACAACACTAGAGAAGTGTAGCATGCAGAACATTCCAAAGGTACCGGATGGGGATAGATTGAATTCCTTTATTGTTGAGAGGGAGTGTTGAAATTTGCAACAAGAAACAATGAAATTGGCGACTAGAAAGGACAAAAATGCACCCACACCGGTGAGGAATTTTGATGTACCGAGTGAGGAATGTGAGGCGTCTAATTTATTTTTTCCCTTAAATAAATTGGACAATAAATTGTAATTTTGTCTCATAACAACTTGTGTCAATTAACTAAGTCACGATGATTGAGTTAGCTCAAGAAATTCGATTTAAGGTGATTGAGGTGGATATTGGTGGCCACTCGCCTATTCCACTTGGGCCCTACGCCATTGTCTCTTTCAGCTTTTTTTAGTTTCCTTAATTATACCACAATTTACTATTTTTGTCGAGTTTTTCGGGTCCTAAACTTTCGAAGCCGTTTTGAGGCCCCAAACGATGTTTTTTTGGCATTAAAGGTTTGGTGATTTCATAGAAATCGTATTAGAAGTTGTAGTCCTTGGAGAGATCTTTCTAACGAGGTATCATGTGCGTTAAACGAAGATCATATGACCAAGTTACGACCTCCAGGGAATTTGGTTGCCCAACTAACCTCAATGGGGCCCATAAACTCTTGGTGTTACATCTCCTCGAGGATAGGGTTTTGGTTGTTTAGGGTTTTATCTTATTTTAAATAATAAAAAGACCCTTGATCCTTATTGTAACACGAGTTCGGAGGAACATAACTATCGGTTGTATTTATAGAAAATTTCCCATGTGCAATTATAAAGTCATTGGGATGCCATGATGGATTGCGCAATCAAGGAAGGTTGATTTTCCTAATTAATATGGAGATAATTCCATAGGAATTGCGTGTGTAAAGCGAGGCTAAAGGAAGGGCTGAGAATTGGCTAAGTGCTAGACCCGATTTTTCCTAGATCAGGTAGGGAGACAATCGAGCAGAGGCTCGGAGAATCTCAAGAGAGATTAAGCATTGTGTTGTTTCATGATTCCTTGACTTAATACAAAATAGAGATAGAGGGTTTTTGAGCAGTTTCTTCCCCGGATACACCTTGTGTTGTGCGATTGATAACTTGTTTCTCTTACTTATATGTGATTGTGCAATTGTGTTTTGTTTCCACAAATTGTAGGAAGGATTCGGTATCTTGTTTTAGTACATGATAACAAGATCATATTGAATCTCGTTGGTTAGATTTTCTACATGAAATAGAAGAGAGGGTTGATACCATCTAATTGCCTTGTGGTGGTTAGTAGGCCACAAGGTGCCGTGGATAAAGACCAACATAAATGGAGGAGGGCTTGCACTGTAATTTAGAGCCATAACAGAAGTCGACACAGGTGTAATATTGACTGATTTAACCCTAGTTTGAGGGTTGACATTGAGATCTGAAGTTCATGTCAAGATTCAGTCAAAGAAATGCCCAGAATCTATGGATCCATATGAGCTAGGTCAAGTCTCTTATGGAGGCAAGAGTCATGTTTTTTCTATGTGTGGATAGGGTTTGTTCTACAACAATTAGAAGTACATAAGTATAATGCCCTAGTTAGGACAATTTCCTAGCATGTTTAGTTCATAAGGTATGACCTTAAGACTGTGACAAATTTGCATAGAAGAAGATGGGTTGTGACCCTTAGAGCAAGGTTTATTTCTGCAATAAAGACCACAGATCTGGAAGATGGTTTGTAGATTTAGTATGTGTGGAGACAACAGATCCAAAGGAGGGTGGAACCTGAGCAGAAGATTGAGCATGCAGAAGAAATGTGCCATATGAAGAATGGATTGACATGCAGAGGAGTTGATTTTGGTGGACTTTCCATAGAGTTTTAGACAAAGATCTGAAGAAACCTATAAACAATTAGTAAATGGACTGTTAGTGGCTGATTTGTGACCCTAGTTTAGTCATCTACAGATTGTTAGAAGTATGATAAGAGGAGTAGTTCATATTTGTTCATAGATTGGAAAACAAAGATCAAATTGTCGATACACAAGAACAATGATCTTGAGAGGACTCAAACCATTGTTAGGTGGCAGATTTGAAGAGCCCTAGATGAAGACAATATTGTGGGCCCTAGATCAGTAAAAATAATTGATTGTGGTTGGGCAGATTGATGGTAGTCCAAGTACAGTTGGAGGGTTGTTAGGTTACTGTTAAAGAAGAGCCCTGAATCTTGTTTTGGTGAAGGACAACAAAATTGGTAGAAGGGAAGGTGTATAGGGCCTAAGGATGTGCATACTTTGAAGGACTAAAGTAACAGTCAAGTGGGCCAACCAACTAGCCCTAGTTCACTATATTGTAGAGGATTGATTCAGTGAGAAGAAGGGCAGCCTCCATAGCCCTGGACTTCTCATCTTGGAGCTGTAGTATGGCAAAAGTGGGCATACCAAAGAGTTGTTCACAAATGGAATTGTGAACAACTTGTTACCACTCAAACTAGTAGTGGATCTAAAAGGGGTTCCTAAGAGGGCAACTGCTAGGATAAGGGAAACGATGGAGGCTTAGTCCATTGTCACCATAGCTAAGGATCCTTGCTCTTCACGGACTTTCACCGATGGGTGGAGTCCCGGTAGTTTAGGAAGTCAATTGTAGAGTATAGGTCAATGAATAGGTGGGAAGTGACCCTCGAAACCCTTTCTCTAAGATAAAATAAAGAGTGGGACTTGCTTTCCTTTTAAGCAAGGGAATTATCTTCTAGGGAGAGAGGAGGGGGATTGAAGGGTTGAGGGAGAAGAATAAGACTTATGAAGGAAGTTATCAATCCCTAAAATCCTTTGGGAACTTGGATTCCCAAATGGTCCTTGATGAAAGGCCTTTGACACCAAATGGGACCACACGGGGCCAAGTGGACCCAGCCCAGGTTCGGGGATGGAATTTAGTAACCAATGATGTTCCTATCCTGGACAAGGTGATGGGAAAGGATCAGACAAGTGTTTTTACTTCGATAGGTCAAATTGATCCTACTAGGTTCTATCCTTGGGAACACCTAGGCAAAACTTGATCCTAGAGCTAGGGCTTGAGGTATCCAGAGATTCCACCATCGGAATTGGCCCAAGTTTTGAGGAGAGTGAGGGAACCCAACAACGCAGCTGCCTTTAGGAGATAGAAGTTTTCCTCTAGCTAGATTCTTGGGAAATTGTTGCCCTAGGTGACCTAATGGGGCTAGACCTAGGGAATGTGAAAATTTCTTAATCTAAGAAACCCTATTGCAATATCTTGATTTACTTCTCCTACTTGAATTAAGTTACAAGTTAATTTCTGAAATATTCAATAAATTAGTGAATTAAATAGTAAATACAACTAGCAACCTACACATACAGATCAAATACTGAATAACATGCTCATAGAAAAAGTGACACACGGATTTTCTGGACAACTATCCCCGGAAAAACACCAATGTGGGAAAACCGGTGTAGCTAGCTCTGGAGGGTTTTCATTATTATGCAGAATCTAAGTACAACAATCGTGGGCACCAAAACTGGTTCACCCAACAGAGAAATAAAAACGGCAGTAATACGCTGCTCTGAATCCCTCTATGTCAGCCTAACTGGCCTGCATCGGCCTCTGTGCTACTCAGTAAGGGCCTGCGTCACACCTGAAGGGCTTACACTACCCCTGTGCAGCTTTGACTGGGCCTGCATCAGCCCTGTGTGGCTCCTGCTACCTCTGTGCTGCCCTTGCTGGGCTCTGGCTGGACTATGTGGCTCCTACTGCCCCTATTTCTCTGGCTAGCTGGAATGCTTAAGCAAAAAAAGCATAGGTAAGAAAGGCACTGGCCAAAGCCAACGCATAATAGTCAGAAAAATTGAAGAAATAAAATGAAAATAGATCAATGTCCACAATTAACTGAAATAGCTCAATGGGACTAGAGAGTAAAAGCTTTGACAACAGCAATAAGTGCTTATAGAATCAACTAAGAGAACAGAGGAGACTAATTCATGTGGTTAAAATGTTGTAGAATTGTTAGCACAAGAAAACTGTAGAATTGTTAGAGTAAATCTCTGCAGGTACCATTAGTTGGTGATCATCGATAATCATTTCAGTTCATCAAATACCCTGATGAATGGGCCTTACAAGCTATTTGCGTAGACAAACCCCACAGAAGTTGTGTGATGGAAAAATATTCACACTATATTGAAGAAAACACCTACCAAATAAGGATTACATTTCAAATGGGGCAAGAAACAATAGAGAGATAGACATCGAAAAAGTTAAAATGCTAGGGAAACAGGAAAGCAACTAGGTAGCATGGTAGAAAGCACAACAATAGAAAATTATAAAAATGGAAAACCCTACAAATTAGCACCCATCCAAACATCACCACAATTTTTTCTTCAACTCTAAATCTCCAAATTCATCAAATTATATCCTGTATTAAAACCTTATCCTCTCTGTTAGCCATTCTGAAGATAAGGCCGAGAACTTACTACATAACCATCACCTACATGTAGTGATCTTATTCTGTGACCAAACAACCTACTTTCGTGAAGAAATGGAAAGGTAAACACTCTCTGCCAAGATTTTCCATACAGCCCAGGTTGAGAAACCGCATATAGATTGCCAGTTTTTTCTCTTCAGATTTGTAACTTAGAAGAGCTTTGTCTGACCACCTCCAGGTTTTCCCAGAGTCACCCATGCAAGCCCTCTCAATATCATCCTCTTTCTATAGTACCTAATTAGTAATTTAATTAACCATAACAGTTTCTTGATCATGCAGGTATTTCAAATATATTGCCAATAAGCATAAAGCTTTCATGTTAAACAATCAGGTCAAAAGACTTTAGACTATGATGCAAAAAATGCAAAGAAACCTCACCAACACTCAAAGGACAAACAAAGTCAAACCTCTACAAAGTATAAATAGATATCTGATAAAATTCATTCCACCACAAAAATGTGCTTAACTAAAGAAAATTCTAATTACTGTGCTTTCAAGACAAAGCTTTCAAGGGCAGTGATGTTATAAACATACCCCTACACCTCGTGAACAATCAATGTGTATAAATAGACCATCATAAGGCTCATTTTAAACATCATCATTATCATTTTATAAATCATTTTTATTAAATCAACAAGAAGAAAGCAATAATTGCATTCAGTTCCACTGAAGCAAAGTATATGGAAGTTTCATATACTTATTATGAAGCTATCTAGATTTGAAACTTGATTGTAAAGTCAACCAATGAGTTGTTGAAGCCCAATATTGTCTCTTCTGAGAATCAAAGTTACATCAAGATCTATGAAAATCCAATGTGTCATGACCATTTCAAACACATTGATATTCAATACAATTTCCTAAGATTCCAAGTTCATTAGGGAGTTAGTAGTGTTGGACCACATTTTGAAAAAGTTTCATATGGTTAATATTTTGACAAAGCTCCTGACAAAGGGGAAGTTTGACAAGTTGGCGGAGAATCTTGGGTTATTGGAAAAAAAATAATTTCTCAAGAGTGTTAGATTACCTAGTTGGTCTCACCTCAGTCTTGAGAATTTGAGCAGCACCATGATTGTAGAGCTAGATTGTGGTACACCAGTCAGAAAGATTCTTAAATATAGCTAGAAGCTTATAACGACACCTTCGAGGATAGACGAATTAGTTGTTGGGTCACACCCACCAAGTATGGCACACTAGTTGAGGAGATTAACACCATCATCTCAGGTGCATTCATGAGTGCACACTTATGGAATGAGGCACCTTCAGGAGAGGAGTTATATCTATTATGATAATGCACTACTCTAAAAGAAAAGCCTTGCATACAAGGCAAAGTTATGAGGGAGGTGCTCATGCTCAAGGGAGATGCACCACTAACGCTATCATTAGCCTGTTTTCTAACAACACCTTCTCTTAACTTATAAATGAAAAGGATGGGCACAATAGTTAGACATTTGTAGAAATAGATAATAAGAGTGAGTACTGTTAGCTTGTAGGTTGTAGTAGGAGATTTTGTGAGATGACAACTTGCTGTGACATTCTTCTATTTGAGTAATAAAGACTTCTATGCAATTGTTGTTGGAGCCTGCTCTTTTTATCCCGAATTCTCAGATTACAGATTTGTGTAGAGTGGGCCTAATATATTTGTTGTTTTAATCCATTGTACTTCTTCTCTCTCCCTTTCTCTCCTACCTCGCTCTCTCTTCCCCTCTCTCTCTCTCTCGACCCTCCAATCCTCTCACTATATCCCTCCCTCTATCCTTCTTTCTGCCCCCCTTCCATCTTTGTGTCACTATCTCCCTCTCTTACCCTTCTCTACCTCTCTCACTGCTCTCCCTCTCTCTCTCTCTCCATTCCTTCTCTCCCCTCTCCTCTTGAACATATCGGCGACACTATGATGAGTTGGCAGCGTTGACCCAAAACCGAAGTGAAGGTATGATGAACCATAGGTGATGAATGAACTGTCAAGATGATTACCCAACCCAAATAGTCACAGACATGGAGTGAAGGAAGTGTCATGTTCAAGAGCGACTTGCTACCATAAAGAAAATATTGTTCGTTCTTCCCAAATTTTTCCCTGGTCATTTGTCGACCAATACCTCATTATTTTTTAACAAGCTTGAAGAGGATAGCATTTGCTTGATCTATAATTTAACCCTTCGGGTGAATAAGCAATGAAGTATCGCTAATTAGTAATTTAACGAGTCTAGCGATGAATGAAACTCGATTCTTGCCATGATTGAGAAGCCTGTCACTATTTTATTATTTAACGAGCTTAACGACAGTGACATCTTGGTCCTTTTTCATATTTAGAGAGTCTGAAAAAGAGGACGAAAGAGAACTCCATAATTACTTTTTCGTAAATTTGTCTCTCAGATCCGAAAAAGTGTAAAATAATATCTGAAAGAATCTCTTTGGTCATGTTTAACCAATGGTATTCCTTTTTCGTAAATAATCTATCTCAGTCCGGAAAAGGGTTAAAATTATACTTAGTAGATATCAATTCATTTAATTTAACGAGATCGAAATGACAAGTGCTCGACAATCTTTTCACATTATCGGAGTCTGAAAAGTGCTGAAAGAAGACTCTAGGGATTCCTTTTTCGCTGTTATGGAAGCTCGAAAAAGAGATAAAAGTGCGCTTCAAATCCATTTTCGTTTTTAACAAAGCTTGAAAAATAAGGAGAAAAAGCATGCTTTGTGGTCAAGTCATTCTTAATAAATTTGCACGAATAAATTGTTCATCAGTTGTATTTCCTGTTCAGAGCAACATCAAATGGATTAAAAATCCCTGTTTCATGATAAAAACATAATAAAACTATAGTCACAACAATGAATTTAACTTGCAAATAATTAAATGACTATTTAAAAGTAGTTTTACTATTCATTTTTACCATTCCATAGTTACCATTTGCATTTTGGAGCTCTGAACCTGATTTTGCCCCCGAACTTCAGTCGTTGATTGCGGTCGTTTTTGTGGACAGATTTCGTCGCCATTTCTTCCAGGTTAGTGCCATGAACCTTCTCTTTCTATTAGTAATCATTTCATTTTCATTTCTTGCAATTTTTCAGGGTTTTAAGACCCCTAGGTTAAATTTTCCCCAAAGAGAGGGAAACGCACCCTTAGGCATCGAAACCTGCGTTGCATAGCAGGTACAGTGAAAGGTACCTGCATGTGCAATGCACTGTCTCAAGCCTAAGCCTGCGTTGGGTGCATTTCAATTTTTTTGTTTTGATGTTTAGCTCAAAATTGACCTAGTTTTTTGCAATGGATGGTTTCTAATGGATCTCTTACTTATGTTTCAGGTTTCCATCGAATAACAATGACGATTACATGGCGAGAAAGAGAACATGAAGAACAAGACATGATTGCCCTAAATGACCCGGGTACTGTAAGAGCCCTGAGGGATTGTGGACTTTTAAAGTACTTCAAGTTATCCGGAATGAGGCAACAAATTGAGCTTCTTGAGTTCTTGGTTCGTGCATGGGATCCGACAATAGAGGCATTTCACATTAAGAACCAAGTGGTTCCTATCACTATTGAGGATGTGTACTTTCTCATAGGTTTGTCGAGGAGGGGTTTGCCCATTTCTCTTTCAGGGTCTACCATTGGAGGAGAGTCCGTGAGAGATTATATTTTGCAGTATTTTTATGCAGGGGTAGAACCGAGCAAAGATGGGAAGATTAACATCCGTACAGTGAGAGATTTGCCTTTGAGAACCATCCTGTTCACAATCACAAAACTTGCTGGCATGGTGACACTACATGTGGCTAACAGATCTTATATGCAGTATGCATTAGAGTGTCTTGAGCCAACAGTCTTCAACTGGTCTGAAGCTGTTCTTTCTCAGATAAAGGAACAACAAAATAAAGCAAAAGGAGGAAGGAAAAATAATTTCAGTTATGGTTCGATCCTCATATCTTTCGCTTTGGAACGGATTCCATTGATGCAGCCACAACATGTGACGCTGGATATCGCTAGTCCTAGAGAGCCTCAGATGCAGAGATGGGTGGAACTTATGGGTCGACATGCAGGGCAGTCGACAGTTGTATTTTCTACCGCATTCTTCTATTGGTTCCGATGACAAATCATCGCCATCGATGATTATGCATACGCATCGAGGGTGCCCGTATCAGTTTTTCTAAGTTGTGACCGCCAGGGTGCCTTGTGCACGTTCGGGTGGCCCGTTTGTCGTTTGATCCCTTGTGGCATCGTTTGTTTGGGCGCATTGTGTCGTGCCGTGAGAGGTCGCCTGACCGGGCGCGTTTGGGTTGGGCCATTTCGTTCAAGGGCGCTCGAATCAGTTTTGCTAAGTTGTGACCACCCGGGTGCCTTGTGCACGTTTGGGTGGCCCGTTTGCTGTTTTATCCCTTGTGGCATCGTTTGTTTGGGCGCGTCGTGTCGCGCCGTGTGAGGTTGCTCGACCGGGTGCATTTGGTTTGGGTCGTTTCATTCGAGGGCGCCCGTATAAGTTTTGCTAAGTTGTGACCGGGTGCCTTGTGCACGTTTGGGCGGCTCGTTTGCCGTTTTCTCCCTTATGGCATCGTTCGGTTGGGTGTGTCATGTCACACCATGTGAGGTTGCCTGATCAGGCGTGTTCAGGTCGGGTCATTTTGTTCGAGGGCGCTCGTATCATTTTTGCTAAGTTGTGACCATCTGGATGCCTTGTGCACGTTCGAGCGGCATGTTTGCCGTTTTCTCCCTTGTGGCATCGTTCGGTCGGGCGCGCCATGTGAGGTCACCCGACCGGGCGCGTTCAAGTCGGGTTGTTTCGTTCGAGGGTGCCCCTGTCAGTTTTGCTAAGTTGTGACCGCTTGGGTGCCTTTTGCATGTTCGGGTGTCACGTTTTCTGTTTTCTCCCTTGTGGCATCGTTCGTTGGGTGCGCCGTGTGAGGTCACCCGACCGGCCGTGTTCAGGTCGGACCATTTCGTTCGAGGGCGCCTGTATTAGTTTTGCTAAGTTGTGACCGCCCGGGTGCCTTGTGCACGTTCGGGTGGCCCATTTTCCATTTGATCCCTTGTGGCATCATTCGTTTGGGCGCGTCATGTTGCGCCGTGTGAGGTCGCTCGACCGGGCGCGTTCAAGTCGAGCCGTTTCATTCGAGGGCACCCGTATTATTTTGCTAAGTTGTGACCGCCTGGGTGCCTTGTGCACATTTGGGTGGCCCGCTTTCCATTTGATCCCTTGTGGCATCGTTCGTTTGGGCGCGTTGTGTCGCGCCGTGTGAGGTCACCCGACTGGGTGCGTTCAGGTCGAGTCGTTTCGTTCGAGGGCGCCCGTATCAATTTTGCTAAGTTGTGTCCGCCTGGGTGCCTTGTGCACGTTCGGGCGGCTCATTTTCCATTTTCTCCCTTATGGCATCGTTTGGTCAGGCGCGGCATGTTACGGTGTGTGAGGTTGCCCGACTGGGCTCGTTCAGGTCGGGCCGTTTCGTTTGAGGGTGCCTGTATCAGTTTTGCTAAGTTGTGACCACCCGGGTGCCTTGTGCATGATGTTCGGGTGGCCCGTTTGTCGTTTTCTCCCTTGTGGCATCGTTCGTTAGGCGCGTCGTGTCGCACCATGTGAGGTCGCCCGACTGGGCGCATTCGGGTCGGGCCGTTTCGTTCGAAGACGCCCATATTAGTTTTGCTAAGTTGTGACCACCCAGATGCCTTGTGCACGTTCGGGCAGCCCGTTCGCTGTTTGCTCCCTTGTGGCATCGTTAGGTCGGGTACAACATAGAAAACAATGAAATTAGAGATACATAGAAACTCATATTAAAATTAAGATAACATTAAACAAAAAATTACACATACACAGAAACTCATATTAAAATTAAAATATTATAGAAAATAATGTGAAACTTAAATTAATATTAAAATAACATCAAAACAAAAAGATTAAAAATAAATTTAAATGATTGTGAAAGCTTAAATTAAAATTAACATAATCTAAAAAAAATATAGAAATTAAAATTAAGAAAAAAATTCAAATTACAACAATAATAAAAAAAACATAAAAATTAAAAACAATACCTAAGTTAAAATTAAAACAATTTAAAAAATATGAAAGTTAAATCTTAAAATAAAATTAAAAGCTTAAACTAAATTAATAATAGTTAATAAATCATCGTATTAATAACAATAATGCGCTCTGCCAAAGACTGATGTGGCCAAAACAAGAAAAGGAGGCATTCGTTAAAGGCAGCATATGTCGTGCACACAAATATTTACGCCGGAGGCGTTTTTTTTGGTTGGTTTGAGGTGAACAAACACTATTCACTTCTTTTTTATCGCTCTACTACTCAGTCTTCCATTTGGCCTTCTTAATAGCTGTTATTTGGCGCAGACTTTCAACCATGCACGAAACATACAAGTTTGAGAAGGCACCTCCAGATTCAAAGTAAGTAATTTCTGCCTAGAAGAGGTAGCTCCAGTTAGCAGACCAACTGAGACTCTAGCTCTCTGTACAGAAAAGAAGCTAAAAGGCGAGAGTTTTTTTAGGGTTTGCATGTGACCATGCGGGTTTTTCATTGTTTTGGGTAGGTTTTCTTCTGGTTAGGATAAGATACTGACTCCCAAGAGGAGGGGCTGGTCTGGATGGTATCCCAAGACACCTTCTCCTCCTCCTCTGGCCGAAGACATGGCAGGTTTGAGTCACGTCGCGATGGCTGTGGCCACAGTGGGAGGGAGCAGCAAGGGCTGGCCTAGATGGTCTCCCAAGACGCCTTCTCCTCCTCCGACCGAAGACGTGGCAGGTTTGAGTCACGTCGCGATGCCCATGGCCACAGCAGGAGGGAGCAGCGGAGGTAGGGCTTTAGTAGAGGCTCCACTACGGAATTTTCTGGACAATAATGGTGAAATCGTGGCCACACGAGGCCAGCCCGAGATTTGGAGGCGTTTCAACGAGGCCGGATCTCTGGACCAGGAATCCCTCGAGAGAAAAGATCGGGCCGCTTTGGTCGTGCACGTTACCAAACTCGAAGGTGAGTCGGTCTCTCTCTTCTATTTAAATCCTCGTTTGGCCTCTACAGTGCCCTGCAACATGGATTACATGCAAAAGGATTGGTTTTACAATGAATATGGACCCAGAGCAGTGCTGCAGTATGGTGACTTCCCTGTGCCCCAAATGGGGGATAATCAGGTCCTTCTTAGAGTCTGTGTTGTTGCACTCAACCTTGTAGACTTAAAACTATGCAATGGAGTGTTTAAGGACACTGGTTTGGAATTCCCTGTGAGAACCCAACCTCTCTTATGAATTTTGTAACAACCCATCATTTTATTTTATAAAGAGATCAAATTCAATAAATTAGGTTCTCAAAGCTATTTTATGTGTCACAGAACCCTATTGCCCAAATGAAGGATTCAGATGATGATCCACTGCTCTGTTTTTTTTTTATCTTTGCAACACATTTATCAATTTTTCAGAGACCTCTTTGATGGATTTTACCTAAAGTTTTTATCAGACTCTTGGCTTGTACCTGTTATTATGTTAGCTTCCAGGTCCATTACATGGTCTGTAGAATGGGCATAATCTTGCTTTTGTAATCTCCATTTACTGCATATTCTACCCATATGCCTGAATGGCAATAGAGCGAACGACCAGGCTCAGGCGACAAGTGAAACTACTAGTCACGATAACAGCGAGGGAGAGGCTAAAATACGTTCGTTGTACTTGACCTGCTATTAGTTCTCAGATAGAATTTAGGCTAACGATGCCAGAGTGGCAAATTCCAGAAGGCGATCGCGACAGAGGCTAAAACACGTTCGTTGTACTTGACCTGCCATTGGTTCTCAGATAGAATTTAGGCTAACGATGCCAGATGTGGCAAATTCCAGAAGGCGATCGCGACACAATCATGCCACTCCCTATCAAAATATACATTAATTATTATATGTTAATTCGTGACACAATCATGCTAAAACCCTGTTCTCAAAGAAATCTTTATCGAATATTTCTATTTCTGGTCAAGCTCTGCATATATAACTCTGATCAGTATTGACACTCTTCCCAAATCTAACGGATGATTATTTTTCGTAAGTAGTAGATCCCAGCCGTTCTGATCATATTCTGCATACTCCTTTGTGGTTATTGGATCATTTCATTAAGAGGAGTTAGAAAGAGAGTATTGTACTCAGCAGCAATCTATGATTGAAACAAAATATGTTTCAGACATTACACATAATTTTAACCAGAATCCATGGTTGTTTTGGGATTATATAGCCCTCTTTTGCAATTATTTTCTGGTATATTGCATCACTTTCAATGAATAAGTGCATCTAGCCATATCATCCATTGTTTACCACATACTCTTTTGCAATTATTTTCAGGTATATTGCAGTGCATCACTTTCACTGAATAGTGGCATCCACTCATATTTTTGAGCGTTTACCACATAGATTTGATCCAATTCCATTCTTTTCTGAACCGCATGTCTCTCTTTGAAACACTTTTCAGGTGGTTCTAGGTTGTGATGTGGCAGGAGTAGTAGTCAATGAAGGAGCTAATGTCTCAATGTTTAGCAAGGGTGATGAAGCGCATGGAAATATTCAAAGTTTCAACACTGTCAGGCCAAAACAATATGGGACTTTAACACAATACACAACACTGGAAGAAAGATTGATTGCTTTGAAGCCTGAAAACATGCCCTTTGAAGAAGCATCCAACTTTCCTCTGGCTCTTCAAACTGCCCAAGAAGGTTTTGACAGAGAAAAATTTCAAAGGGGTCAGACTGTGTTCATTGTAGGTGGAGAAGGTGGTGTTGGTAGCATGGCTATTCAGGTAAAAACGTTTACTATTTTTCTGCATTAAATCTCAAATAATGGTCTTCCTCTGCAAAAAGATCAGGTCAAATATTGTAATAATGCTTGTGGTGCACAGTGGGTCAGGCATCAGTCAATTCAATAACGCAGACTAAACTGCACTAGATTCCCTACAGTAAAATGTTAATGCTGCAACAAATTCATACAAACTGTTTTAGATTCTATACGAACAAGAGAAATAGGCATGACCCACTGTGCAGAAGAGGAAGATTTAGATGATTTTTTGCCAAGATAAACTCCTTATAAAACAAATGTTGAAAGTCCGATTTAAAAGGGAGAATCATTTCACTCCCTTCTGTAATTTTTTCTCCCTCCTGTGGAAGGGAGAATGATCTTGCTAATAAATCCATGAAGAGCCCACATAAATAAATGTGGGATCAACTTGTTAGTGCCAACCAAGGCTAGAACAAGACTTTACTTTATCAATTTTAAATGAAATACCTGATACTTAAATTTCTAAAAGGGATGTAACTATAATCATTTCCTGTGGCGAAAGAACAATACCAATTGATTCACCAATATGGAGCTTCACAGCTTTTACAAAGATATAAGGTTGTAAGCTATTGCATAGCATCATGGAGTTCAATCAAGGAAACCAGATATCCACTCCCTCAAATCAATTCCATCTGAGTAAGACAATCAAATGGATTAACATGTGATGAGAAGCGCATAGCTGCTACCATTGAACATTGAAGTGAGAATATTTAACTGAATATCATAATGCTCTACATACTTGTGAATCATACTTTTCGCAATTACAAGACATACAAGATTGTAATCTGATTATACAATCCTCCAAATTACATTTAACACTTCTTAATTCATCTATTGTACAAGGTTCTGTTGTAGATTCCACATAATTTGTATGGACTTCGTCATTCTCAACTATTTTTTGTTGAAGCAAGTGATCATGTTCAATTCTTCAAATTTGATATTCATAAAGCATCCAGTATTAACATCTTGAAGACAACCTTTTCATGGAATTTGGTAATAGAGTTGAAGCAAGTGATCATGTTCAATTCTTCAAACTTGATATTCACCAAAGCTTCTGGTATTATCATCTTTAAGTAAAATCACATTCTCATAGAATTGCGTCATAGTGTTCGACATTGAATTGACCTCATCATGATGCTCAATATTAGTACTCTGAAATGAAATATCTTGTATCAGTTTAACATGTATTTATGTGCAATATGTGTGGATGAACACAAAGATATAAATTCCTTCCATGTTTCATATAGCATTTACATGAGGAATTTTCTAAGCTTCTTGAAGAATATTAAGAAGTAACATTGAATTTCTAGCTACCCTGCTGAATATGGCATTGCATATATTACATTGCCCTTGTATTAGTTTATTACAAAGTCCTAATATGAACTACTACATTATCATGATCGTAGTATGTAAGCAAGCTTAACTTGCAGTTCTTGCTATATTTTAATTAAACAATTCTTCCTTGGCACATCCCAAGGATGCAAGTCTTACTAGTTCATTTTCCTTCAATTTTCCTATATGTTATTCCATCTTAATCTTCCTCATTTGCATTCTAATTCTACTGATTCTTCGGCTTGTGATATAAATTTGCATCGCTCATATTTTTTGTGTCACACTTTTAATATGCTAAGAAGGCATGAATAGCCTAGCTTTGTAACATGATAAATAGTTGTTGTTTCAGCATCTGATATCATCCCTTGCTATCTTGTTTTCATACGCTTAGTTATTATCAGGTTAGTGAATCAACTCTATTTATTTTGTTTACACTGTAATTTTTATTTTTCCAAATTAGTAATATGTTCCAATGCTAATAATCAAATGTGAAATTTCTTCCAGCAGGCATTGGTCATCACGGTCCACAAAGGTTACATTCTCCTTTTCTCCTTGTGTTCTGCTCCGCCTGAATTACATGAGTTTCAAAGGAACGAGGCTAGGTACTAATCCCAAGTAATTTTGATCATATAGCTAACCCTCATTTTTGGCACACAAGCCAAAGAAAGTATACCCTATGCAGTTCAGCCCTTCGGAACAAGTTTCTTGAAACACTTCCAACAAAAAGAGTGGAAATTCATCCCAATATGAATCTTAGAGATTCTGCACTTTTGTAGGTTTTATGCATTCATGTTAAATATCAGAATTAAAAAATGAATGCAAGTTGCAATGACACCCATAATTCACAGAGTATGCTACTTTGTTGTTTCTTCAAGCATATTTACATACCTGCTGAAACTAATGCTTGGAATATGACAATTATAAAAGGAAAATTTTAATGTTGTACAAGGAGAACAAGATACAGATTGTAGACCTTGGTGTCCAGAGAAGATTTTTCAATTATTTACTGGAAAATCATAGGGTTAAAACTTCAAACATCCTTTCCTTGCCTGATGATCTTGTGATTAGCCTTTTAAAACTTTGGTTTTATCGGATGCTTGCATCTTTAAAGGTTGTTTAGTCGTTAATACATTTAGATGTCTTAGACAAGTGTGGAGTCACCTTGGCTACTGATCTTGTGATTAGAATTTTAAAACCTTTTTGATGCAGGAAAACAGTGTATGCTTCTCAATGCCCTTGATATCTGACAAGTAATTGAGGGCACAACGGACCATGTCCTCAAATACCCTAAGTATTTTGTTTTCTGTGGTTCTGTCTTCTGTTCTGGTTTTTTCAAGAGGGTATATGGGATTATAATGATTATTTTGGAGGGAGCTTAGTTTACTACAGCTACTCATTTGGTTTGGGCTGCTGTGACTTGTTAAGACTTTTGAAGATGTTAAATATTAAATATTTTTTTGCAGATGTTGCGTTTGTTTGATCATTAGTTCAAACTTCAAACCGTTAAGACTTTTGAAAATGACTTGTTGAGATTTTATTGCATAGATCTATTAAAGGAGTCAGTTATCTATGATATCTGGGAATGTGGTTGGGATGACAATTCCAACAATATATCCTTTTTGAAACATTTGTTAGAGCCTCTCGTGAGATTGAATTCTATGAATTAATGATTAATCCATGAGATCATTGATATGCTCAGATAATAAATTGCCGAGATATTATTTTACAGTGTTATGAAACAATTCGGTTGTCTATGTAGACGTCTGGGTATAACTCCTCTATTCTGTAGTAAAACATACCATTGAGATTGTTTGGGCTTAGGTGCAGAAGTCATAAAGATGATATATAGTAGGTTATGATAATGGATTAAATTCTGTATTGAAGAAAATATATATTTTTATAAGAATGTTTTTCTCATGGTTGCAGGTCAAAGGATGGTGTGAAAAGGCCAAGGAGATTCTCATGGAAGAAAGTAATGTTCAGGTATGTCCTTTGCTTCAGCTAACTTTGAAATACAAATTATAATTTGCTTTCATCTATGCCTCAAGGTGTTCAGTTCTATCTTGCATGCACGTACACAGCAGTAAAAAATATACGTTGTTGGAATACAAAAAGAAGAAATAGAACAATAAACAAATGAAATACATTTTACCATTCAAAATTCTTTTAATCTGAAAATATGAAGAAAATTCAAGATTGAAATTGGAATCTATTAATGTTATCACAAAAATTGGGACTCACGGTAACATAGTATTTATGAGGTACACCGAAGAAGGGAGTGCTTGATGCATCTCTTGAGGAAATTGATCTAGCCCGTCTTCAAAACAATAACATAGAATGAAAAATAAGAGCTGGGGAAGATGGCTAAATTCTATCATTTCAAAACAGCCATTCCGCTTTTGAAGTATTCTCCTCAAACCCTACTATTTAGGGTCCATTAATTTTTCCACATCAGTGGAATAAATGATAGTGGGGTGAGGACTAGCAAACAAATAGCTAGCCATGCTCTATGATGTTGAAGTCAGCTACAAGCTGGTGAAGAATCTTCATATCAGTAGAATCATATCTTTGGTGTAGGGAAAAGTTTCCTCAAGAGTACCAATTATTATGTATTTTTCTTGACTGAAAGCCAGGTATCATAAACACATGAGAATTTCTAATGTATATCCACTTTTTATCCTATTTCTATTTCAGTGACTTTAATTGAATGCAAATGTTGTTGTGAAGTGGTTCCGTAATCATGATTTTTTTTACCCTTCTCGTTTTGCAAGTTCTAATTGCTCTCTTGATGCTAATTGAGGAAATATTATTGTAATAATGTACCAAGTATTAGTCTATTGCTCTCTTGATGCCTTGTGCACTAAATTACCAAGTATTAGTGGAGAGCATGGATTGCCAGCTTGCACATATTGGCCTGTATGCGAGTCGAGATGTATGTGGTTTCTTTTGGAGTTAGTTTTTTTTTTGGTGTATGCATGAAATGGGGAGTCTTCTGCTTAAGAAAGCAGCATTTTGTTTTAACTTTTTACCTTTAGCAGTTTTCAACTGACTGTGATGGGATTTCTAATTTCTTTAGCTTGAGAAACTGATATTATGTTTTCACCATTCTTCAGTCCTTTGTTTTCAGCTGTTCAAGATAGTACTGGTGTCAGAGTAGAAACTGCTTGCGTTTACATTAAATCATATCCAGGTTCCCTACTAGGGTAAATTTGTGGTTGAAATTCTGAATTATTCTGCTTTGGATTGCCATATGTTTTATGATTTCAAGGTTCCCTACAAAATTTCATTTTTTCTTTCAGGTCTCAACACGTTAATTTGTTCAAGTCATGGATCCCATATAACCAAGTAGTTTTGGTTTATTGAGGTTAGTCACAGGTTTGAGATCCATAGAGGCATTTGATGTATGTTCTGGATAGCATACAATGTCTATGCCATATGGGTGTCTAGATGTGTATAGATAGCATGTTGTGTCTATGGGTTTCTAGATGTGTATAGCAAATAAGGTTTCAATACCTGCATGGAATGTGCAGAGTCCCTGCTTAAGAAAGCAGCATTCTGTTTTTACCTTTTTTCAGTGCTCTGTTTTGGGTTGTTATTGATAGTCATGACACTAATATAACATGCACATCCATTTCCATATCAAAGTTCCCTTCTACAGCAGATCTGTGTAAATTTTTCTGCTGAACTGCTTTTTTGTCATACGATGCCAATCTTGCCAGAGCTGAATCTATGGTGTTACAGTTCTAGAGACTTTTCCTTGCTCCGAGTGATGTGGCTAAATAGTTAAGGAGTTTTAGTTCATCCAACCTCAGTTTTATGATTGATGGAAACATTTGATGCATGCACTAATAAGTAATAACATGCAATATTTGTGGGTTTGTATATCTATGATTCTGTTTAGAAAGAGGGTTTCAGTGATATTTTTCAGTTCACACCTCGGTTTACCTTTTATTCCTCTTTAAAATTCATCTTCCAGGCTTTGATCCTTCTTCCATCCATGCTTGAAAGTAGCCATGCTGACATGATAACATGTATATGTCAGTCTGCAAGTACTTAGTGTTGGCTGCATTACATATGATATATGGGTAAGTCTGCCTGCATGTACTTAAAGTAGGATAGGGAGTTTTCGTTCGTTTGTCTAAATTTCCCCTATATATTCGGAACATTTATGGAAGCTAATTTTCATCATTATAGTCAAGGCTTGATCAACCATATTCCCACATTACGTGAAAAGTTCATGTGACACTATTTTTTTAAGTATGATTAATACTTGTACTATTCAATTTATGATTAATACTTGTACTATTCAATTTCCTGTCCAGTTTTAAAGTTTCATTTTTTTTATTTTTATTTTCTATAAATTTAACCAACACACGAGAATTTCTAATGTATATCCACTTTTTATCCTATTTCCATTTCAGTGACTTTAATTGAATGCAAATGTTGTTGTGAAGTGGTTCCGTAATCATGATTTTTTTTACCCTTCTCATTTTGCAAGTTCTAATTGCTCTCTTGATGTTAATTGAGGAAATATTATTGTAATCATGTACCAAGTATTAGTCTATTGCTCTCTTGATGCCTTGTGCACTAAATTACCAAGTATTAGTGGAGAGCATGGATTGCTAGCTTGCACATATTGGCCTGTATGCGAGTCGAGATGTATGTGGTTTCTTTTGGAGTTAGTTTTTTTTTTTGGTGTATGCATGAAATGTAGAGTCTTCTGCTTAAGAAAGCAACATTCTGTTGTAACATTTTACCTTTAGTAGTTTTCAGCTGACTGTGATGGGATTTCTAATTTCTTTAGCTTGAGAAACTGATATTCTGTTTTCACCTTTCTCCAGTCCTTTGTTTTCAGCTGTTCAATATAGTGCTGGTGTCAGAGTAGAAACTGCTTGCATTTACATTAAATCATATCCAGGTTCCCTACTAGGGTAAATTTGTGGTTGAAATTTTGAATTCTTCTGCTTTGGATTGCCATATGTTTTATGATGTCAAGGTTCCCTACAAAAGTTCAGTTTTGCTTTCAGGTCTCAACACGTTAATTTGTTCAGGTCATGGGTCCCATATAACCAATCAATTTTGGTTTATTGAGGTTAGTCACAGGTTTGAGATCCACATAGGCATTCGGTGTATGTTCTGGATAGCATACAATGTCTATGCCATATGGGTGTCTAGATGTGTATAGATAGCATGCTGTGTCTATGGGTGTCTAGATGTGTATAGCAAATAAAGTTTCAATACCTGCATGGAATGTGCAGAGTCTCTGCTTAAGAAAGCAACATTCTGTTTTTACCTTTTCTCAGTGCTCTATTTTGGGTTGTCATTGAATAGTCATGACACTAATATAACATGCACATCCATTTCCATATCAAAGTTCCCTTCTACAACAGATCTGTTTAAATTTTTCTGTTGAACTGCTTTTTTGTCATACGATGCCAATCCTGCCAGAGCTGAATCTATGGTGTTACAGTTCTAGAGACTTTTCCTTGCTCTGAGTGATGTGGCTAAATAGTTAAGGAGTTTTAGTTCATCCAACCTCGATTTTATGATTGATGGAAACATTTGATGCATGCACTAATAATTAATAACATGCAATATCTGTGGGTTTGTATATCTGTGATTCTGTTTAGAAAGAGGGTTTCAGTGATCTTTTTCAGTTCACACCTCGGTTTACCTTTTATCCCTCTTTAAAATTCGTCTTCCAGGCTTTGATCCTTCTTCCATCCATGCTTGAAAGTAGCCATGCTGACATGATAACATGTATATGTCAGTCTGCAAGTACTTAGTGTTGGCTACATTACATATGATATATGGGTAAGTCTGCCTGCATGTACTTAATGTAGGATAGGGAGTTTTCGTTCGTTTGTCTAAATTTCCCCTATATATTCGAAACATTTACGGAAGCTAATTTTCATCATTATAGTCAAGGCTTGATCAACCATATTCCCACATTACGTGAAAAGCTCATGTGACACTATTTTGTTAAGTATGATTAATACTTGTACTATTCAATTTCCTGTCCAGTTTTAAAGTTTCATTTTTTTTTTTTTACATTTAACCAACACACGAGAATTTCTAATGTATATCCACTTTTTATCCTATTGCCATTTCAGTGACTTTAATTGAATGCAAATGTTGTTGTGAAGTGGCTCCGTAATCATGATTTTTTTTACCCTTCTCGTTTTGCAAGTTCTAATTGTTCTCTTGATGCTAATTGAGGAAATATTATTGTAATCATGTACCAAGTATTAGTCTATTGCTCTCTTGATGCCTTCTGCAATAAATTACCAAGTATTAATGGAGAGCATGGATTGCCAGCTTGCACATATTAGCCTGTATGCGAGTTGAGATGTATGTGGTTTCTTTTGGAGTTAGTTTTTTTTTTTTGGGTGTATGCATGAAATCTGCTTTAGAAAGTGGCATTATGTTTTAACTTTTTACCTTTAGCAGTTTTCAGCTGACTGTGATGGGATTTCTAATTTCTTTAGCTTGAGAAACTGATATTCTGTTTTCACCTTTCTTCAGTCCTTTGTTTTCAGCTGTTCAAGATAGTACTGGTGTCTATCTTTAGCTTGTGTTTACATTAAATCATATCCAGGTTCCCTACTAGGGTAAATTTGTGGTTGAAATTATGAATTCTTCTGCTTTGGATTGCCATATGTTTTATGATGTCAAGGTTCCCTACAAAAGTTCAATTTTTCTTTCACTTATACACGTTAATTTGTTCAGGTCATGGGTCCCATATAACCAAGTAGTTTTGGTTTATTGAGGTTAGTCACAGGTTTGAGATCCACAGAGGCATTCGATGTATGTTCTGGATAGCATACAATGTCTATGCCATATGGGTGTCTAGATGTGTATAGATAGCATGCAATGTCTATGGGTGTCTAGATGTGTATAGAAAATAAGGTTTCAATACCTGCATGGAATGTGCAGAGTCTCTGCTTAAGAAAGCAACATTCTGTTTTTACCTTTTTTCAATGCTCTGTTTTGGGTTGTCATTGATAGTCATGACACTAATATAACATGCACATCCATTTCCATATCAAAGTTCCCTTCTACAGCAGATCTGTGTAAATTTTTCTGCTGAACTACTTTTTTGTCATACGATGCCAATCCTGCCAGAGCTGAATCTATGGTGTTACAATTCTAGAGACTTTTCCTTGCTCCGAGTGATGTGGCTAAGTAGTTAAGGAGTTTTAGTTCATCTAACCTCAGTTTTATGATTGATGGAAACATTTGATGCATGCACTAATAAGTAATAACATGCAATATATGTGGGTTTGTATATCTGTGATTCTGTTTCGAAAGAGGGCTTCAGTGATCTTTTTCAGTTCACACCTCGGTTTACCTTTTATCCCTCTTTAAAATTCGTCTTCCAGGCTTTGATCCTTCTTCCATCCATGCTTGAAATTAGCCATGCTGACATGATAACATGTATATGTCAGTCTGCAAGTACTTAGTGTTGGCTGCATTGCATATGATATATGGGTAAGTCTGCTTGCATGTACTTAATGTAGGATAGGGAGTTTTCGTTCGTTTGTCTAAATTTCCCCTATATATTCGGAACAATTATTGAAGATAATTTTCATCATTATAGTCAAGGCTTGATCAACCATATTCCCACATTACGTGAAAAGCTCATGTGGCACTATTTTGTTAAGTATGATTAATGCTTGTACTATTCAATTTCCTGTCCAGTTTTAAAGTTTCATTTAAAAAAAAAAAAAATTAACCAACACACGAGAATTTCTAATGTATATCCACTTTTTATCCTATTTCCATTTCAGTGAGTTTAATTGAATGCAAATTTTTTTGTGAAGTGGTTCCGTAATCATTATTTTTTTTACCCTTCTTGTTTTGCAAGTTCTAATTGTTCTCTTGATGCTAATTGAGGAAATATTATTGTAATCATGTACCAAGTATTAGTCTATTGCTCTCTTGATGCCTTGTGCACTAAATTACCAAGTATTAGTGGAGAGCATGGATTGCCAGCTTGCACATATTGGCTTGTATTCGAGTCCAGTTTTAAAGTTTCATTTAAAAAAAAAAAATTAACCAGTTGTCGGTATACTGTCGGTCTTCCGACGCCTTGAACCTTTTTCCCTTTTCGTCGGTCTTGCGATGTTTTATTTTTTTATTTTTAAATTTTTAAATGTCGTCGGTATTGCGTCAAAACAAGTGTCACTCTTCTGACGCTTTATTGAAGTGTCAGAATTGCGACTGTATGGCTAACCACGCTTTGTCCGGCCTCAAACTGTCGCTCTTGCGACAACAATGTGTCGGAATAACGACACTTTGGTCGTCGGAAATTGGGCCAAATTTACTAGTGTTAGGTGAGTTTAGTTTAATTTTATCGACTATATTTTAGTAGCAGTTATATATTGCATATTTTTCAAATTGTGGAGTTGTTCCTTTCCTGTTGCATGTTTTTTTATATTGTTATGTTGTGATTCAAATTTTTAGTTGTGCTTTCCAGTGATTCTCCTACATAATACATGCTTTGATAGATTATATCAAAAGTCTTACCAATACAATAACATTGATTGTCGTATGTGGACATTTTTGTTCAGGATGGTCCATTACATAATCAAGATGAAGAGCTGGATCATGTAATTTCACTTTCTCTTTCTGAAGAACTAACCAAACCATATGGTATATGATGGCAATTTCATTTTTTTACAGTTACTTTTAGTTTAATTATATCATTTAGCTCGATGCTTTTCATATATTCAACTAAACTTTTGTTGATTAACAAGACTTTGTCATTTCCATGTTTTAGTGAAACTGTTTATGGTTTGATACTCTCATACAACCTTTATCAAGTTACATGCACCATCATTAGAAAAAACAAGAGAATTTTGCTTGCCATGACTATCTTTCTTTGTCATTGTTGACTAAAAAACTAGTTTCAAGGTTATGGCATAACTTGTCATATAAATTGAATAGAGGTTATATCCAAAATGTTAACTTGTAAACTAATTCGCTGGTTTTAGGCTTTCCATTTAAAATCTACTTCAGTTTGAACTTTGAACGCGTTGTTCCATAGACTTGAATATTAAGAGATTTTGGTGTAAGGATTAAAAATTATCCCATAAGGCCTCTCAGTTATTCATTTATTTTATCTGAATATAACATTTACTATTAAATTAGAACCACTTGGCACAAATACATCATAGATCAAGATCATACTTTGTAGAGTGTCGTAGAATAAAAATAGGAACAAGGACACTGAATTCTTTCAATTTTCCTGGTTCTTATTCCTTTGTGTATCTTTGCACCTTTAGGGGCAATTGCTAGTTTAAAGTCTAATTCTTTAAAGGGTGCTAGCTCAATGGAAGAGCACCTGCTTTACAAGCAGGAGGTTGGTGGTTCGATTCCATCGTGCCCTGATATTCATATATATGGAATGACGAAGATTAGTTTTTGGTGACGGATACTCTTTTGACCATCACCAATGAGTTTATGGTGAGACTTTTCGACCCTCACCAAAATATGAAATGGTGACGGTCAACGAACGCCACCATATATATGCATCAATAGTGACGACCATTAAAGGTCCGTCACCATAAATCGTTGTTGTTTATATGAAATGGTGAGGGTCCCTGTTTGTCATTATAGTCATTATTCGTGACGGACCTTGATGTCACCAATGCGTTTATGGTGACGGTCAATGAACGTCGCCATATATATGCACCAATAGTGACGGCCATGAAAGGTCCATCACAAAAAATCGTTGCTATTCATATGAAATGGTGACGGTCACTATCCGTCATTATAATCAATATTCATGACGGACTTTGAATGTCACCACAACACATACTTTCGGCGACGCCACCTTTGGTGACGTTCAGTTTTTTGGTGACGGAGGCTATTGTCCATCACCATTGCTCATATGAAATGGTGACGGTCACTATCCGTCACTATAAATCATTATTGGTGACGGACCTTGAATGTCACCACAACACCTATACTTTTGGTGACGCCACTTTTGGTGACGTTCAGTTTTTTGGTGACGGAGGCTATTGTCCGTCACCATTGCTCATATGAAATGGTGACGGTCACTATTCGTCACTATAAATCATTATTGGTGACGGACCTTGAATGTCACCACAACACCTATGCTGGCGATGAAGGCTCTTTTGACCCTCACCAATGAGCTTATGGTGACCATTTTACTTCCCTCACCAATGTGCCTTTTTCTTGTAGTGACGCCCTCACCAATGTGCTTTTTTCTTGTAGTGTTTGTTTCACACTTTCCACTGGGAAGAAAATCAGACACTGATCATTAATGTTCTCTCTGCAAATTTTGTATCTAATATAATATTTTTTCTCAAACGATGGAATACATCCAAGTATTTTACTTGGAAAATAAAAAAATCATCCATCGAAAGCAGGAAATAAGATATTTATTAGAAGTGAAAAGGAATTTTATGTCCTACAATTTCTCGACGTATTTATCAAAAAGAGCATGAGAAACACAATGTTCAATGCATAAAATTTACAAAATAAAAATCCAATAACTACAAATTCATCAAGTAGAAATTGACAGAATTATAAATCTGAAAGGCTAAATCCATTTCTATCATCTTGTAAAAAAATCAACATGCACAAGTAGGGTAAATTTAATAAAAGTGATATTCTAAGACACATAGTATTGAACAAACTTTAATCCCTATTTGACCCAAAAAATAGAAACAAGAATCCTCCCACGCCGAGAATTATCAAAGAATCTTTTAAAATTGAAAAACTTAATGAATTTACCAACAAATTTAGCGATAAAACCACATCTTCCCCTCTGATTGATTCGATCATCCTGTAGTTTCTTCAAATTCAATGAAATCCTCTCCCTCCATCATGACTTCCTTCCATCAATCCATTTTTTCATTTCCTTGCTTGAGTACTGGGTATTCTCAAGCCCAACAACAAGAAATAAAGAAAAAAATAATAAACAATCAAGGTGGAGCTTTGATTGTGCAGAGATTTCTATGCACAGTGAAATCTTTGCACAATAAAATATCCTTACAAGGACTTGATTGAATATATAACTAGGGCTCAACTAAATATCATTTTGAATCCATATGGACATTTGATAATTCATAATTTTTAACTTGCAGTTTTGGACATTTGATAATTCATTCTCAATATATTCCATAGCTTTTTTTGCTAAATGAAATTTAGCTTGGATGTCCAGAGTTGGAACAGAGGTAAAATTTTCCTTGGTTATATTGTACAACATCTAAAAAGTCTCTTCCACTGATCCACCTTATATCTATCATGTCAGGATAGGAGGATAAATCCATGAATTAACGTTTTATTTCATTACTTGATTCATGAGTATATACATGAGTGGAGAGACTCTTGGGATTCTATTTTTAAGGTCCCTTGATTTTCTCTAATGCCTAACTAAAACTGTTTACGCTAATCCCAATCCTTTCGGATTAGGTGTCAACATTCCCCCCCTTAATATGAAGGGATTTTGGTGAGTCCAAGCATCATTATGAATCTTTAAAACTTTTCCCTTAAAAGAACTTTGGTGGATATGTATGCAATCTACCAATTTGTGGAAGAATTTCGTAGGTGGATTGTCTTGGCCTTGACATGATTTTGAATCAGATGATATTTTGTATTTATGTGCTTGGTTTAATCATGGAACTTTGGGTTATTATACAAATTTAATGTAAAATTGTTATCAATCAAAATAGGAGTTGAATGCACTTGTTTCTCCTGAAAATCTTCGAGAGCTTTCCTGATCCACACAATTTCCTTAGTTGCTTCAGCTGCCCCCACATATTCTGCCTCAATTGTGGAATTTTCTAGAACTGATTTTTGTGTGACCTTCAGGAGACATATCCTTCCCCAAGACTCATAACATAACCTGAAGTAGATACCCCAATTTATTTATCTCTATTGAAATTTGAATCAATGTTTCCAATCAAGCCGAAGTCACCCATCTGTGTATACTTGAGTCCAAAGTCTTGATTTTCCTTCAAGTACTTTAGAACTCTTTTTGCAATAGACCAATGATTCTCACAAGGCTTTTGCATAAACATATAGAGAATTCCGACATCAAATGAAATGTTTTGTCTAGTAGTAGTCAAGTAGTTGTGACTTCCTATGAGCTATATATATTTTGTTGCATCCTTAAATTATTTTCTTTTAGTGGATGTGAGCTTCAAGTTCTATTCCAATGGAGTAGCCAAAGAATTGCACTGAGCCATGCCAAACCTATTCAACATATATCCAATGTACTTCTTCTGAGAGAGGGATATAAACTTTGAATGTTGAGTTACTTCAATACGAAGATAGTAGTGAACATAGCCCAAATATTTCATTTCAAACCATTTTCTCAGTTCTATCTTTATGGATGAAATGTAGCTCTCATTGTTCCCTACCATTATAAGACCATATACATACACCATATAATATCCCTGGTGAAAATTACATGTAATAAAAGTTAATAAAGGAAAAATAATAACCACGGCTGATGAGACACTTATTCCAAGCTGGACATTGAACAAAAACATCCTAGTGGGTGTTCATTTCAGTTATTATGGCTAAAGGAAATTGGAAAAGGAAATAGAAAAGGCTTTGGAAAGGAAAGAGTAAATATTTGGCATTTATTTATGAAAATAATGGAAAATATGAGAAAAGGAAGGTCAAAGGTCAAAGGTTGCATGTGAGGATCAAAATGAAGGAAAATAAGTGAAAATGAATAAAATAGAGGGATGATTGGTAAAAAGGCTTCTGAGGATCAATTGGCAAGTTTTTTCCTCAAACCTTTTGTCAGTTCAATTTTGGAGATCTCTCATTATTCTCTCTATCTCTCTCTCACACTCTTGGAAACTTAGATTTTTCTTGGAGCACTTTGGAATTGGATCAAGAAAGGAAAAGAAAGCAAGATGAAGGAAGGAGAAAGCAAGGAAGAGTAGGATCAAGCAACTACAACAACATTATTTGCTGGTATTGATTTGCATGTGTCATTTCCTTGCTAGATATTGCATATATGGTATTGCATGTGGTTCTTTTCTGTCATGGCATGGGTTTTGCGAAGTGTGATATTTTTTTTAGTGTAGTATTTCCTTTTTTGAATGTCCATGGTGTGATGGGGTTCTCATGTTTTTGTTGAGTTGAATTGTCAGATGGATTCAAAGATAAGTGAGGTGGATCTCCGAAAGGAAAAACAAAAGGCCTAGTGATCCCTAAACTGGGTCGTGGATTGCGGTAAAGCCATTGGCCTAGTGGCCCATGAACCGAACTATGGGTTGCGGTAAAGCCAGGTATTGTGTTCCTCAGTGGGCCTAGGAATCCTTGCCGGTGAGTGGAGACATATACAGTAAAGGCAAGAGGTGGGTGCTCTCCATCAGGCCCAGTAATCTCAAAATGGGATGTATGGTAAAGCCTAGAGAGTTGGTCTTGATGTAGGGCCTAGTGATCCAAAGATAGAACTGTGGATTACGATAAACTCGAAGAGACTAAGAGACATAAAAATTTCTCACGGTGTAGGTGGAGAACTCTGGTAGCATCAATACTTATTTGGTTCTTTTTGGTTGGTTATGAGTCCCACGTTCATGCTTTGAATATGGCACAGGGGTGATTGGATGAAGAGGATTTGAATCAACCAATCAATGTTCAGGTGGAACATGGTAGTCTCATCCTTGGTTGGTTTTTGCATTAATTAATAATAGGTTCTTTCCTTGACATCTTATGTGTAACTGCATTGGTTTATATGTGGATTCTATGGTTGATGTATCCTTTATATTTCTATTGTTATTATGCTAGTTATAAGGATTTATTATGATAGTGATGATGTATGGCTTAATAATATTATAGTAATAGACTTTTAGATTTTATTAATAATAATCATTTACTATAATCTGATCTTAGAGACTGTTAACTAAAAAATGGAAATTGAAATCATTAAATTATTAAAAATTCTAGGAATAAAAATATTAATAAATTATCATTATTAAACTTCATTATTAGATTTTGATCCTCTTATTAGTAATTTCTATTATTATAGGTTTAGTTATAATTATTAATTCTAATCCATATTAAAAATAAAGGCATTGGATTTAAAAATTAAAATTTAATTAAAAAAAATCTAAAATAAATGATAAAGATAGTATTATTTTATTATTAGATATTATATACATATATCATTATTAATAAATTTTTATTAATAAATTAATTATTTTATTTTATTTAATCTAAATAATAAAAATAAAAAAATTAATTAATTATTTCCTAGATATTAATGCTTGTTGGCTCTTTTAAACATTTTCCTTTCTATATTATTGACCTAAGTCTTGCTTTCATTTCTTCATTCAATCATCCTGAAGATGGATCTCCACAGAGATTCGAAACGTCGACATATATTCTCTAACACTGTGGAAAATCCAAATTTTTCTTCATCAATTGATAACCATAGAAGCTTGAAAACTAGATGTATGGCTCTCCTCATGTTTTTATTTGTAAATGAAGGAACAATGTATCTATGAAATAATAGATGATAATTAGACTAAATATATAAGGGAACAATGCTTCTTAGCGATTCTCGGATAAATATTTGACCCCTATGATCAGATATGATATTTAAACTAGTAGATTACATATTTGTGACATGTTTGACGAAATGTGTGCTATGGCTAGTAGGGGTCCAGTCAAGTCTCGGTTCAAGTGTTTGCTTTTGGATAACCGTTCTGTTGTTATAATTCATTTCTGAACTTGTAATTGATTTATGGGCAGTGACTTAGGCTTGGGGCCTGAAAATTGGCTCAAATCCCAAGGATGATGGCATAGGTGTGTGGGAAAAATTCCCTGGAAGTATACATTCCCATGCTATGGGAGCATCCAAAGCCTCCCAGACACACCCTTTCCCATATCAAGGGAGCGACTAGGGGTTTAATGGTCTTAAACCTCAGTGGGATGTAGGAGTTGACTACTTGAGTGGTTGGGATGGCTCATGGGAGTTCTATTGCTGATGTGGAATATTTTTATGGCGTATTTTCGCTGATTCCACTTCCTTGAGGTCACCTAGGAGGTTGAATCATATCATACTAACTCTTCATCACATATTTACCTTGGTTGGACGATTACTTGAGTAGATGGGGGAGGATTTTGTTATAGAGTGGTATCAGAGCATGGTTCACCCCTTAGACTGGATGGGTGGTGTGTCGGTCATGCATTCAAGTCGGTTGCATATGTGTCCCTTACGCTTGTAGTTCATGTGCTTGTTTCATTTGCCATGGTTTTGATCATGGTTGTAGTGATGTCTCCATCTGGAATTTGGTGTTGTTGTTGGATGTGATTGTCATGAGTGCATTTCGATTATGCATTTGTTATGCATGTTGGAGTCTATATGTTGTTATGCATGCATTGTCATGGTTAAGGTTGTTGTCCATGAGTTCATTGTAGGCATTTTAGGTCATCACGATGTTGTTGATATTTCATGATGCGGATCATCAAAGTGAAGTTGCAACACTAGAATTTTGGGTAAGATCAGATCATCATACACGTATTGTATGTTTAGAATTCAGGTATGTTGGTTAAGGGATTGTTATATGCATGTTTTCCATTTTATCGTTGTTGTAGTTGCATGCATGGTAGATGTTAGTGAACCAGTGTAGTCATATGCATGGATGTCGAATAGTCAAGAATGATAGTAATGTGATTTTATATGCATTATTGTTGTTGTTTTGTTAGTTCACCTTATGATTATGTTATATTTTGTTGATAAGAATGTTATATTTTAACATGTTGTGTTAGTTAAATTGAAGATAATGGTTTTTGCATGAATATATTGATGTTATATGTATTTTTTTGATCCACATTAGTTTGTGTATATGATCATGGCTATGACATTCAAGTATGAGTTAATATATTGTGATATTATTCATACTAATCTAGGTTAAATGTGCAAATGCCAATTGTTATGCATGAATGACAATTGTTTATGAGTTTATGATGTGAACATGTTAGCTAGTTACTATTATGCATATCATGACCTTATTTATGTTTGAGTTGATATGTTGTGAAGTTATATCGTGATAATCTGGACTGATTGTGTAAAACAAATAGTATCCCCTTAGATACATTAAGGTATGACTTTGCTTATGTCGTCTATTTGGTTTATCTAGAATGTTATGTTTACAAGTTATCTAAATGTTTGATTATGTCGTATATTTGGTGTTTGGTGTCTATTATGTTGTCTAGTTGATTTAACTAACATGATACATTTATATTTTGTTGAATGTTTGATTAATTTCACGATATAATTATGTGTCTATGTGATTTCTTGAAGAAATGATCTTGTTTTAAGATGATTGTACTAACCCATATGTATTGAGACAATTTATATGTACTTGAGTGTAAGTAGGTGATAATTGTAGCATTATGTATTAGGCTTGATGAATGTGAGTTGATTGTTGATTATGACATGGTTGTTAGAATTGGTAAAGGTTTATTTCAAATTGATAGATATGTTGTCTTGACATATGGGACATGTGGCTGACATGTGTGTTCAGTTATAAGGCAACGTGTTTGGCACATCAAGGTAAGATAAATAGTAAATTGTTATATTTATTATGCACTTACAGTTATGTGTTTATGTCAGTATGATGCAGGGGGATTACATGGAAAAATAGACTATTATGAAATATTGAAAAAGGCTTAGGTTGAGCTTTCCCTTGGAACCCTGGGGATTGAGTCATGGTGCTTGTTTCTAGTCTAGTTCTTTTGGTCTCTTGTGATTTGTTGTGCTTGATTTGTGGTCTTGATTCTGTCTAATGTATGGTCATACTACTTTGTTTGTAGTGTCATATTGTTATAGGTTTTCATGGTTTTATTCTTGTTTGTTTCTTGTTATTGCATTTTGTTTAAGAGTCTTGGGAATTGGTTGGGGAAAGAGAAAATTTAATGGAACCTGGTGAGATGTGTGTGGTACCCAATAGGTAATGTAAGACCAGATGAAGCTCGGTGCATGAGTAAGGGAAGTTGAATGCAAGAGTATGGCATTCGATTGGAATGGTGGGGTTCATTAGGATAAATGAATGATGGAAGGATAGTCATGAGAAATGTAGTAAAGTAAGGTAAAGTGAATAGAATTGTGGCGTCTGATGCCTTGGCTATGTTGGGAACTGTTGTTCTCCATTTTGTGCATACTATACTCAGAAATTGAGTTCTCTTAAAATTTACCTTATGATATTTGATAATTATGTTGTGATCATGATAATGATAATGTCTATATATGTATATATGGATATATGTATGTTGTTGTCTGAAGGGATAATGATTGTTTTATGTTTATGTTTATATATATGTATACATGTATGAATGTATGTATGTCGTGTTTGATAGGGTCGTCAAAGATCATGATTTTTTTATGTTAATTTTTATATGTATATATATATATATTTGTATGTATGTCGTTGTCTGACAGGGTCATTAGGGATCATTCTTGTGGAGAATGATTGATTATGTAGGTGAATGGCATGAACAATGTCCCTGGTCTTATGGGGAATAAAGTTGGAAGAGTAGCCCTGACAGATCTATGAGGTTAGTATCATGTGGATATGAATTGATATTATATGCTTGTACTATGCCTATGTTTATGTTATGGACAGGTAATGCCGAGGGAGACATCATCGGAATGAAAGCAGTATGATTTGCAACATGATAGGATACGCATGGATAGTGGAAATACACTAGAAGAAAGTTAACAGTGGTTGCTTTGTGGGGTCAGTGTGTGGTTTATGAATGTGAAGTACTACTGTTGTGTATATGTTGTGCATGTTGTATATTTAGTGATTGTATCTATGGTGATGTGCACATGTAACATATGTAGTATTGTTTACATATGATGTTGTATGTATGTTGTATATATGTTGTTTTGTGTATATTTCATATGCAGTTCTAGGTATAAATGGTTCTATGTACATGTTGGATATGCGGTGTTGTTTACATATCGTATCATGCGCATGTTGTATATGCGGTGTTGTGTGCATATGGTGACGTGCACATGTTGGATATGTGGTGTTGTGTACGTATGGTGCTATGTACATGTTGTATGTTCAGTGATATGTACATATGGTGTTGTGTGTGTGTTTTACATATGGTGCTATGTACATATATTGTTGTCTGCATGATTGTGCATGTGGTGTTGTGTGCATATGGTGTTGTGTACATGTTGTACGTGTGGTGCTATGTGCAGTTGGTGTCGTTTACATGTCGTGCATGTGGCGTTGTGTACATGTGGTGTCGTGTACATATCATGCATGTGGTGTTGTGTAGATGTGGTATTGTGTACACGTTGTACAAGTGGTGCAGTGTACATTTGGCGTTGTGTACGCGTTGTGCAGGTGGTGTCATGTACATGTGATGTTGTGCACATGTTGTGCAGGTAGTTTTGTGTATAGGTCATATTGTGTATGGGTTGTACTATGTATAGGTGGTACTGTGTACATGTTTTTCATTTGGTACTGGTGTACATGTGGTATTGTGTGCATGTCGTACATGTTGTGTTGCGGGCATACAGTACTAGGTATGTGGATGGTGTAGTCATGGTATCGTGACATATGTATTCATTGTGTTGTACTTTATATATGTATATGTATTGTGTTGTATTGTACACCAGGTGTAGGTGCATGCATTATATGTCAGTGTAGGCGCATGTATTGTGTTGTATTGTAGACTAAGTGTAGGTGTATGTGTCATATGTTGGTGTGGTTTTGTGTATTATATGGTGTTGTATGTCATATGTGGGTGTACGTGTTGTGATGTAAATTGTGTGAATGTGTATGCGATTGAAGAGAAGCAAAGGAATTGGGTGTTTTCCGGGTGTGGAAACAAATCCGATGTGTGTACAGAAAGAACAAAGGAAGAAGTAAGGACCAATGAAGGATAAGTATCGATATTTTATTTCCATTTTATTATGCATGTGATCTATGATTTTGATTTATGATGATTACATGTGATTTATGATTATGATTTACGATGAGTGTATGTGATCTATGATTTTAATTTAGGATGGTTTCATTTTGAGCTAACTAGATGTGATATGTTTATACATGATGAATGATCAAACAACTATTTTGACTTGTTGTGACAGAAGTGAACAAGATTGCAAGTGTACCTTGTTGATGAGAAACCGATGAGGCATGATTTGAAGTTATTTCAATTTATTTTGAATCTAATGGAAATTATGTGCTTGGTACATGAAATCATGTAATTCCCGGTTTCGGATGGTTGAAACCAACAACAAGAACTAGTGGTGTTAGCAAAATGAATTGGAACATGCAGTAATATGTTGGTAAAACACTTCAGGAGTAGGGACATTTTGGGACAGTGGTATCCAATAGTGTCCATTGATTTCCATGAGCATGCTATGAATGATATGATTGTTTTGAGGAAAGGATATTTGTTGGTTTTTGTATATTCCGATAAGAGGAATCTTTTCCAAGGGATGGACTGCCCGGGATGGGTGTGCGAGATGAACTTGGAAGGTGTGTAACTACATAGAATATGATGACTAGATTTCCTGAGGGACTGTGTAGAAGAGAAGGGAAGGAAGGTGATGTATTTGTTTTGGTCATTAGAATTTCCAGATGGAATTAGATTCACATTGGGAGTGTTCCCTGGAACAATGAGTCGATAATTTTTCACTGAGAGGACAAGTTGCATAGGATTGTAGTGTTGGACATTGGATGTAGCTTTGACTTTGGCAGTGGATTATGGACTTCCTGGGAAGGAGGTGAATCGTGGTATTACTACGAGGGTGGAGGTGTGAGCCTATGGATTCTCTTGTTGTTGATACAAGCATCATATCCTTTTAGTTTTTGGTTGAGAAAATGTCCATATGTTTATATGTGTATATTATTGTAAATAATGTATCAATATGTATTATAAAGCTCCATAGACAATATGGTTATTCGTTGGTTGAAGAAAATGTGTATGTATATATGTGGTTCCTATTGTAAATACCGTAATGAAATGTATTATAAACCTCTAGTTAACAATATGATTCTCATGTTTTCAACAGGTTGATTATTGTAAGTACTGCAACGAGCTATGTTAGAAAGCTACATGGGAAGTACGCTTTTCTTTCAAAAATATTGTTGGTTGTAGGTGTCATTGAACACCGAGGATAATGTTCCCCCAAGGGGGAGGGTTTTGTAACATCCCCGGTGAAAAATCCATGTAATAAAAGTTAATAGAGGAAAAATAATAATTACAGTTAATGGGATAATTATTCCAAGTTGAATGTTTGATAAAAAAAATCCTATTGGGTGTTCATTTCGGTTATTATGGCTAAAGGAAATTGGCAAAGGAAATGGAAAATGCTTTGGAAAGAAAAAAGGCAATATTTGGTATTTATTTATGAAAATAACAGAAAATTGGAGAAAAGGAAGATGAAAGGTCACAGGTTGCATATGAGGAGAAAAACGAAGGAAAATAATGGAAAATGAAGAAAATAGAGGCCTCATTGGTAAAAAGGCTTATGAGGATCAGTTGGTAAATATTTTGTTCAAAAATTTTGTCAGTTCAATTTTGGAGCTCTCTCATTATTCTCTCTTTTTGTCACTCTTGGACACTTAGAGTTTTATAGGAGCACGTTGGCATTGGATCAATAAATGAAAATAAGGAAAGAGGAAGGAAGGATCAAGCAAGGAAAATAAGGATAAAAAAACTACAACATGCTTCTTTGCAGGTATCGATTTTCATGTGTAATTTCCTTGCTACATTTGGCATGGATGGTGTTGTATGTGGTTCTTTTCTGTAATGGAATGAGTTTTTCTAGGTGTGACATTTTTTCAACCTAACTTTTCCATTTCGAGTTAACCATGGTGTGATGGGGTTCTCATTTTTGTTTGAGCTGGATTTCGAGATGGATTCAAAATTGAGTGAGGTGGATATATGAAAGGAAAAACACATGGCCTAGTGATCCCTAAACCAGAATGTCGATTTTGTTAAAGGAACTAGCCTAGTGACCCCTGAACCAGGCTGTGGGTTGCTTTAAATCTAGGTATTGTGTGCCTCAGTGGGCCTAGGAATCCTTACTTCTAAATTTCAGGATATATAGTAAAGCCAAGAGTTGGGTTCTCTCCATCAGTATTAGTAATCCCAGGATGGGATATATGGTAAATCCTGAAGAGTGGGTCTCGGTGTAGGGCCTAGTGATCGCTGGATCATATTGTGGATTATGGTAAATCCTAAGAGACTAGGAGATAGTAAAATTTCTCACGGTGTAGGTGGATAAATCCTATAGCATCCATGCTTATTTAGTTCTTTTTGGTTGGTTATGATTCCCACATTCATTCTTCAAATATGGGATGGGGGTGATTGGCTAAAGAGAAATTTGGCTCAGCCAATCTATGGTGGGGTGGAACGTGGTAGTCCCATCCCTGGTTGGTTTTTAAATTCATTAATAAGTGGTTATTTCATTGAAATATTATGTGTAAATGTATTGGTTTATATGTGGACTTTATGGCTGATGTATCCTTGATATTTATGTTGTTATTATGATGGTTATAAGAATGTATTATGATAGTGATGATGTATGGATCTCCTCATGTTTCTATTTTTAAATGAATGAAAAATGTATCTATGACCTAATAGATGATAGTGTGGTGAATGATATAATGGAACAATGCTTCTTAGCAATTCTCAGATAAATATTAGAACCCTATGCTCAGATCTGATACTTAAACATGTAGATTACATATTTGTGACATGTTTGACGAAATTATTGTCATGGCCAGTAGGGGTCCAATCAAGTACTAGTTCAAGTGTTTTCTTTTATATCATCATTCCATTGTTATAATTGATTTATGAACTTGTCATTGAATTCTGAAAGTGACTTGGGCTCTGGGCCTGAAAAACTGGCTCAAAACTTGGGGTCGTTGGCATAAGTATGTGGGAAAGAGTGTCAAGATGCATGCATGCCCATGTTGTGGGAGCATAAAATGCCTCCTAGACACACCATTTCCCATATCAAGGGAGCATCTGAGGGTTTATGGGTCTAAAATATTAGTGGGACCTAGGGGCTGGTTACCTTAGTGGTTTAGATGGCTCCTCGGAGTTTTGTTGCTTATGTGCAAGGTTTTTTTGATGTGTTTCCATTGATTTCACTTTCTTAATGTCACCTAGGAGGTTGAATCATGTCGTAGTAACTCTTCTTCACATATTTACCCCGGTTGGTCGGTTACTTGGGTAGATGTAGGAGGAGGGTGTTACACACCACAATATATACAATTGGTTTGCCAACTTTACTGACAAACAAAGTTGCATCATCAATATCATAATGTTTGAAATTGAGTTTCAAAATATGCTTAGTTAACTTCTCTTACTAGGCTCATGGTGCTTGTTTGAGGCCATACAAGCATTTTACAAGATTGGATACTTTGTGTTCCTCACGCTTCACAACAAATCCTTGTCATTGAGACATAAAAAATTATCTTTCAGATATCCAATAGAGAGAAATTTTTAATTCCATATGATGGAATTTCCATCCATTTTCAGCTACCAAGGCAAAGAGTGTCCATATGGTAGCCAATTTTGTTGTGGGGGAAAAAGTTTCCTCATAATCAACCCCTTCCTTTTGTGCAAAATATTTTTCCACTAGCTTGGATTTATTCTTTTCAAGTGAGTCATATGATTTATAAATGTTCCTGAAAACCCACTTGAAACCTATTGGTTTGATTCCAAGTGGAGGATCAACCAAATTCTAGATGCCATTATTTATCAAAGCATCATATTCTTTCTTCATCACTTCTTTCCATTTAGCATGAGAAGCAGATTGTTTGAAGGAAGTTGGTTCAAAATCTATAGAAAAATTCAGGTCACAATCATAAGTAACATCCATATCATTAGGTGAATCTAAATCATCTACATCACCTCCATTCTGTTTGGTTGAGCTTCTTGTTCCTGTATTTCCAACCTCATCAGGACAAACACTTTGAAGTTTCTTTGTCAGCCATTTTGGAGGATATTTCTGAGATGGCTAAGGCTATGCAGTTGATTGAGATGGAGCTAAATTAAGATTTAATCTCCCAATACTGTCAATCACATCAATCAGAGTGTCATCAGTGACTCTAGCATCATGCGGGGGAGAGAGTGCTTCAAAATAAGATTCCACAAATTGATCCAGTATAGGAATCCCCTCTTCAAGATGTGGAATCTCATTATCAAACTCTTGAAAATATTTTTCATTTATGAATATATCTAAGCAATTAAGCTTCCTATTGAACATCATTGTCATTATTGGAAGATTTAGGAAAGATCACATCTCTAGATATTATAAATTTTTTATTCACTTCATCATAGATACGATATGCTTTGGAGGTATTTGAGTAACCAAAGAAGATACATTTGTGAGTCCTTGCACTCAGTTTGCTTCCTTTTTCCTTAGGTATCAAGCAATAGCAGGTGAAATAAAAAACCCTACGATGCCTCACTGAAGGAATATGGCCATACCACATTTCATAGGGATTCTTGTTTTTGATAGCATTAGATGGACATTTATTCTTTATAAACACAACACATAGAACTACATCAACGCAAAACATTAGTTTAACATTCTTAAAAGACATCATGAAACATATCATATTTAATATTGACCTATTCATTCTTTAAGCTACTCCGTTGTGTTGGGGATTATAAGGCAATGATGTTTGATGTTTGATCTCATGTTGGCGAAGATGGTTTTAAAATTCATTTGATGTATATTATTTTCCATTATGAGTACGAATAGATCCAATACGAGATATTGCATCATTTTCAATCCATGCATGAAAATTCTTGAATGTTTCAAAAGCTTCATATTTGTTCTTCAATAAATAAACCCAACACATTATGGTGTACTCATCAATCAATGTGTTGAGCCTCCAATTTCTCATAATTTTGTTGATGAAACCATTCATTTTCACATCATTCCATTCACCCATTATCATCATTTTAACAATATTTCTTCATAAACGCACCAAATACCCGCATACATGTTTACATGGTTTATTATTATTATTCTATTATTTTTAATGAATTAAAGAGTATTATGCATAGTTTTGTTAATGATAGTTTGACAGTTAAAGTTTCTACAATTTCTGCAGTTGTCTCCATGGTTGAGGTAGTAACACCACTCTAGAATGAAATACAACACATGGAAATTGTTTCTAGAAGCTCCAATATGGATTATAGTTGGTCAAATTCCACCTAGCTCGCATATGTGCACCTCCAGGTAAATATCAAGGGAAAATCATAGCAGTTTTGACTAGTGAACTTCAAATACATTTTTTGAGCAAATGAAAGAGAATATCACAAAAGAAAAAGGTTTTGTTCAGAATGGGCCCAGTTAAGTACTTATTTAACAATTTTCTAGCATTGTTCATCATGTGGGAGATATTTAAGGTTCTTTGGAGCCCTATTTTGTAGTTGTTTGAGCAAACATTGTGCCCATGTGTCAATAAACACCCAGTCAAACAAACATACGTTGAAATGGACTGCGCTTCATAAAATTCATGGTAAATAGGTGTCTATTCAATTTTTATATTTAGCCATATGAATCTCCATGAAGTTACATTGCAACCCTTATATAAACATTCCATTGAAACAAAGAGAGAGGGTTAATTTTTTGAAGCATATTGTGAAGTTTTAAAACTCTGTTTTTCATTCCTTTTTAATGAAGAAGTAACTTGAAGCCTTGATGCACAACTAACTATTAATAAGATAGCTTTGAACCATCTATTATGGAGGGCCCCTGCAACATAAGAGGTTTAGTTTGTTTACATTTTTGTTATTTCATAGATCAATATTTATGTTTTAACTGTGTTTTATTCATGTTCTATTTTCATTTTGTTTCTATAACATAGATATATTTTGCTGTGTTTTATTGATAGATACATGCTCCATTTTCATTATATTTCATAGTTTCGGATACATGCTTTTATTTCCATTGTAATCATTTCTAGATTTATATAGTGTAGATGTTCAATTTATCATTTCATTTCTTGTTATCATCATTTCCAGAATATCATTATGTTAGAATATATGCTTTATTCTTGTCATGTTGAGTAGATTTATTTCATATATGGTTTAAAAAATGTAGAGATAATTTATCATAGTAGTTGGCATCAATTGATTTAGCATAGATTATTTTATCATCGATTGATTTGGCATAGATTATTTTATAATCGATTAGTATATCAAAGATTAGATTAGTTTCTTTTCATGCAATAGTAGTTTATCATAGATTAGTTTTCCTTCTTAAAAAAACATTTCATTTTCTTCTTTCTTGCAAGTTTTATTTTTCAATCATTACATTTCTTTTTAAATGTGAATACTCTTTAGTGATTCCTTGTTTCAAGTTTCATTCATATAAAATTTTCCAAAATATATACAAAAATATCAGAGTTCCTTCTTGTCTCTAGAACTTTAGTTTTTCTCAATCAATCATTGACTACTAGCAAACTAGTTAATATTTTCATTGTAATTTTTAGAATTTGGTTAAATTAGGAATTCATTTAATAAATTATAGTTCAGTTTCTCAATTCCATTTAGACATTCAAAATAAAAAAATTGTCAAAACAACCTTCACACATAAAATCACCAAAATAAACTAAGTAAGAAAGGCTTCTAGCATATATAGTGCACTTTGCAGTTCAGAAGATTACCAATTCCAGTCGATAATTTATTATAGCAATTTAATACATTAAATTGATAAAAATTTTGATGCCATTGCTGGGGAAATGTAAACATTGGCATTTTTTCTTTTCATTAAAAAAAAATAAAAAATAAAAAATCTTCAATCACCTACCACACCCACTATATCACGTGGTGCAGTAAGAGCCACGCATCCACAACATGAATTTTTATTTTTGCAAGTAGAATAAGATGTGACAAAGGAGGTTTAAGAAATGGACGAAGATGATGAAAATAAGGAAGATACTTTTGGATTTCCCATTCAAGAAAATGATGTCAATGGTCATATGAAGAGAATCACTCCATTTGTACTTCCTAATTTCAAAGGTATGAGATCAGAAGACCCAAAAAAATTTCTTTTTGAATTTGAAATAATTTTTAGATCATATGGCTACTCATTACACATTCAAAAAATGAATTTGTTTCCAATAATATTGAAGGATAGAGATATTATATGGTTCATGACTTTAGGAAAAAATTCTATAAGGACATGGGATTATATGAAAAGAGTGTTTTTGAAAAATATAAAGATTATTGCATACACCATGAACTTAGAAATGAAGTCTTTAAGATGCTCCAAAAAGAGGATGAAAGCCTAGAAGATTTAGTGGGGATATTTATTTATAATATTGAAATAATAAAATTGCATAATTTAGGATCAGACACATTGAAACTCTCCTACTAAATGCTATAAATGATGAATGGATTGATCTTCTTAATTTGGTGGGAAAAGTAGATGTCTACCAATTTTCATTTCAAGAGATTTGTGGACTGTGCAAGAACATATCAAGAGGAAAATAAAATTATGTAAGATCCCCTCAAGATCCATTTACGACAAGAGTAAGTAATTTGACATCAGGATTGGTAATTCAAACTGAACTTAACAATTTGCTAAACATTCTTGGTAATTTAAATGAATAAATTGACATGCTAAGAATGAAAAATAAGAAAAAGGTTGAAAATGTTGCTTTATTTTGCCCTAAATGCACTAAGAAACATTCTTTGAATGAATGTCCACTTGATAACATTAAAATTTGTACAATTTGTGCAGGATCACATACTAATGAAGATTGTCCATAATTACCAAGGTTGAAGGTAGTTTACCAGAAGGATAATGGAGCAAATCAAGAAGAAGAGAAACTTTGTTATGTGGCTTCAAGAGGACTATGTCAGCCTCATTAACCCAATATGATGGAATACCCTTATGCATAGTTTCAAGGATATGCACAATAATCTCAAGGTAATTGGAAAACACCATTGCCTTGGCAACCTTAGCCATCTCAATCCCAACCTCAAAACCAATCTTGGCAACAAAGTTGGCAAAGGCCCTACAAAAGAAATCCACCATATCCTCAATCTTTCCCTCTCTATCCTCAATACCATCATCAATGTTATCCATACCATTACCTCCACCACAACATCAATATCACCCTCATTTGACCTTAATTCAACCTTTTCCATTATCATCCACACAAGCACCTCAAAGATCCATTCCCACTCCACTACCTGCAAAACCATTTCATATCCCCAACAATAAAACACCTCAATCAACTTACAATTTTGAGGTATTGCAAAATGATTCACCAACTATCATTGAAGAACAACGACCAAAAGAAGAAGATTCAGATAAGGTCCAAGAATGATGGATTTCTATTGATAAAGAGCAAGGATGTTCTAACCCTCGAGATTGGAAATTTTTCGTATGCCTATCATAATATTCTATGAATGAATATAACGTTCGAATACTTGCATGACATGATAACAAAGAAGCAAAGGAAGACAATATTACATGAAATCTAGTTCAAGGCAAATGAGCAAATGCCATCGGATCCCAATGTCAATTCTTCGCATCTTCTCGACATCATCTCAATCAAGGAATTTGTCTTTCATATACCGGGTACATATCAAAGAGCATATTTCAAACCCGCATATGAGTGTATCCGTCATCTTGTTGTAGAAATTATACAATGTTCATGTATATCTTGGATTCTCCCCGATCTAACAATGTGCTAAAGTTAAATACTGAATCACTTCTACAAATATTTGCGGAATTAAAAACACAATCGCCAATTACGTAAGCATGAAGAAAGATCAATCAAACAAAACACATATAATTTCCCAGGGAAAGCTTACAACTAAAAACCCCACAATCTTATATTGTATATTATACCATGGATCATGAAACAATTACGTACAAATCTCGAATCCAAGAGCTCTCAGTACATGAGCTAATTGTCTCACACCGTCATACAAAAATTGGAAATTTCCTTAGCCAATTTATCGTCTCCGGTAAAAACCCTCGCTCCACCGCACAATCCCTATTGATATAAATCCCCGAATGAATGGTATTATTTCATGCCTTGACCGCACAATCCTCATGGGCACATCCAATGTGTGTGTGGTTGCATGTGTGCAACCGGATAATGTCACAACTGATAGTCAACTTCCCTTTCACCTAGAACTCAACTGGGTCTCCAATAGATCTGACATGCATGAAGTTAATAATAGTAAATCTTCAGTTTCATGTGAGACCACTAATTGTGAATTAATTAATAATTAATTCACTTGATTTCTCACTAGTGTATCTTCAATTGCAACAAGAACAACTGAGTTTAACTCACTTAAATGAGTTAACCTACTTTAAAAATTGCACAACTGCACTTCCAACTCTGTTACAAATCAAATCACTCAGTTACAACTAAATTCAACCTGCATGTCCCACCAACCTACCAATTAAATCGAAATTCCTTTAGCTAACTTATTTACCACTTCAGTTAACTATTTCCAAGTGCTCATTGAGAATAGATTATATAGTTTATTGTGCAACTGATATTAAGGAATAATAATAGAAGACATGCATTTATAAATAGACATTCATTCTATAAATAGATTATGCACATATATCTATAAATAGACATACACCTAAAATAGCATGAGGCTTTATCCTAGAGTAGGTGCCTAATTTTCACTAGGATCTTCTTATTGAATCTCAAAACTTGTTACACACATGGTTCCATTGGAAGTATTCACATACTTAAATGAAATTTCTTATTCAAGTAGATTAGGACATATATAAACAATAAAAGAATAAAAAAATTAAAGAGAAAAATAAGTCCTATTGGGAAAACCTACTTGCTGGCTAATTGGACATGAGATTTTTTTGAAAACTAGGCAACTCGTGAGCAGGTTCACAATAAGTGTTGTAATTTCATGATGGTTTCAATCTTAATTATGGTTCTTCAAATAATTTTTGATTCTATGCTCGAGTTGGATGATGTGGAATTCCCTAAGGTACACCTTCGAATAGATCTTGTCCCATCGACCTCAACACCTTATCTGGGATCAAGATCAGAGATTATTTGGAGTGCCTTGGAACTTGCATACATCAATGAAAAGCCTCCTCGTTGACAACAATGAGAATAAAACAATTTCTCTTGATTGTTAGATCTTGCAGGTGACTCAACTTCAACACATTCATTTGTCCCTATCAAGATGCACTCAGGTACCTTGACACTCATTATATTATTGGTGAGTTGTCCCGCATTGGTTAACAATTTTCATCATTGATCGGTAATCAATGATTTCTTCCCATTTTCAACTTCGACACATTCATTCACATGGTAATAATTGTACCATGAATTTTGGCTTTGATGAATACTAAAGGTTTTATGGAATCAACAACAACTTGCAGCAGTACATTTTATTGGTTTCTTGTAGCAACATGTTCATCCTTTTTTCATTCAACAACAGCATGATGGCACCATTACAACACTTTTTCGTTTATTTTCATTAAATTAAAGCAAAACAATAAATTTGGGCCTATTTTAGTCAATATGTAGTATGTTTCATGGTTTCTACTTCCTCATGCAATACACAATTCAAATCAGCAGTTAAAAATCAGAGAAAATAATTTTACGCAAAAATTTGCTTTTTTGCAATAGCTGCGGAAAGTTGCAGCTTTTGCAGCTATTGTTGTAGCAACCTGTTTTTGTTGTAGCAGCTTTTTCCAGAGGCAGTTTTGGCACAAATATTGCAAGAGATTGGAGCATAAATAAAAAATTTCGATCTTCTGGGTTTTCTCTAAATATGATAAATTGAGTAAGACGTGCGCATAATTAAAAAAGAGCAATTTTTAAGGGCATTTCAAGTGGGGTTTTAAGGCAGATTTTCAACTTTTATCATTATGCACAAATTGGGACATAATTTAGTATGTTTGCACAACTGCGTATTTTCTTAATAAAAATGGGATTATGAAGGCATGCAGTGGTATAAAAGGTAAAAATACACGGTTTCCCTTTTGAATAACTCAATTTGGCCTTAAAATGAGTTCATGGCATATGTTTTTGTTGCAACTTTGGGCAATGCAAAGGGTGAAACGGGGAAAAAATTGATTTTACCATATATTGCGAACCGTGCATCTATTGGGCCTGAAATTTTTATGGTAAATTCATTGAGGTAGGGTAAATGAACACATAAAATTTCAGAAAATTCCAGTGTGTATTTTTCGTGAAATTGACCACTTTCACGTAAAAAAATTTCTCATTTTTCTCTAGATTCGTGCACCCATTGGCTGAGATTTTTTTTGTAAAGATGAATAATATAAATAGTAAAAACCTCAAAAAATTTCAGGAGAACATAATTTACCATTTGAGAGAAATTGGAAAAAAAAATCTGCTACATGAAAGAGATACATTTTGTCGAGCAAGGTCAAAGTGGAGGTCAACACATCATGGAGCAGAGTACCTGAGCCAAATCAACACCAAATCAGCCATCCGACCATGTTCTCTTCTCCAATTCTGAGAGGTAAACTTTAAGTAAAACTAGTATTAAACTTTTTAATTTGTTAAAAATTCTAGAAGTTTTGATGAAAATCTATTGTAAATATGTAGTTCCAATTTTTATCCCATTATGTTTTGTCATACCTTTTAACAACCAATCCCACAAGTTATGATTGATTCTTTATCAACAAAGACCTGCCACCGATGCAATAATCTCATTGTTCTCCATGGTCATAATGATGTTCTTCTATGCTTTCACCACTTTCTTGTTTAAACTTTCTCTTCTTGTTGATCCATGTTTTCCTTAATGGTCCATGAACATGATGTTCATGAGAAAAATAATTATTTTATGAATAGAAAAGCTTGAATGAATGGTACATGTTTGTAGCACATAATAAAAAAGTACATGGAGCACTTAAATTATGTGTCATATTGTTCATCTTCATATTTTTAATGGAAGCCAAGAAATGATGAGTACAAAGCCATAAGAAGAAGATTGCAACAAGGCTTTGTTAACACACTCTTAAAATCACTTGGAAACATATTTTAGGCTTTGATAAGTTGTATAACCCTCAACAAAAACTCTTATTTTGTGTTATGTGCAACTCATCTTGTCAAAAGCTTCACATTGGGAAGTCTTCTTCATTCGTTAGTTTGTGAGTTGTTGGAGAAACTATTTGATAACATTGTTGAAATATGATTGGTTGCTATGCATGGAAGATAAGAATACAATCATTATGGGCTGCAATCTATGACCATTTCCATCCATACTAATGGGATGAAATTCACAAGGATGGAAAGCACATTCTATAGATGGAGTAAAAGTCTTGATGTGTTCTTCACAATATGGTATTCTACCAAGGCTTGAACAATTTGAGCACAATTAAAATAGTGACAAGTACTTGGATATGCTACTATGTGGGCACCCTTTCTTTTCACACAAGTTTCATATAATAAATAATGAAGGGTTGGATAAAAGTGCATCTTATTGAGATAAGGGGTCAATATTTCTCTCGTGGAGCTTCGGTCAAGGATTTAGTTGAAATGATAGAATAAAGGAACACAAGGAACCAGTTGGATTATGAAACTTTAAAAATATTCGTTTGCATGAGGACATGAAAAATCTCCAGTGTGGAGGAATGTTGAGCCTCCAATTTGTCATATTTTTTTTTTATGAAACCATCCATTTTCGCATCGTTCCATTCACCCACTGTCATCATTTTTAACCATATTTCTTCATAAACGCACCAAATTCCTGCATACCTATTTACATGGTTTATTATTATTATTTTTATTATTTTTAATGAATTAAAGAGAATTATGCATGGTTCTACTAATGATAGTTTGACATTTCAATTTTCTACAGTTTTCGCAGCTGTCTTTGTGGTTGAGGTAGTAGCACCACTCTAGAATGAAGTCCAACACATGGAAATTGTTTTTGTTTTTTGGTAAGTTGAGCTAATCTATTAAATTCAAAAACATAATATTACATATTTTACAGGCAGGGTTGGTAACCCGTGCTTAACCAATCCATGCCTTAGTAATGTTGTTTATGGGCTTCCTCAGGGGAGAAGGCCAACCTAGAAAAAACTTGAAAACGAGCCTTACATTGTGTGCAGTAGCACTGATGCATATAAAAACTAGAGAGTATATAATAACAGTAAAGCCCTGTGGGAACATATGACAAAAAACAGAGCAAAAATGAGCAGCTACACAGACCTTATTTATCATCATCATCACTGCTATTGGGATTCTCCTCATCAATGAGACAGGTAAGAGCCTGTGCAACAACAACTTCCACAACAGCTTCCACGTCGGTAACAGTTCCCTTGGGGAAACTTGCAGGACTGCAGAGGATGGGGGAGTTAGGGTCTACTCCATCAGGAAACTTCGTCTAAACATCGTCGGAGTCCGTGATCTAGATGTATGTATCCTCAACATTCTGCGTCAGAATGGTTAGGGGAGTCGGTGTGCGATGTAGAGAGTGAGCTCTGGGAGAGGAGGTGGACCTCCTCCAGTCTAGACTACCTCTTTGTACTGATTGCCTGGAAGATTCTGCTCACTGCTCATGATCAAATTTATGGCTCGCTAAGGTGTTGGAGGAGGAGCCGTCAATCGATTCAAGGCGATTATCCTCTCCACCATGGTAACGACCCGGGAGAGCCCCTCTCTGCCAACATGAATAGTGTGTTGGTGCAATCTGGGAGCTATTTCGCACCTAGGAGGGGAGGCAGGAGTGACACTGGGGCTGAAAGGGGTGAAAAGACTCGGGGGCAGGTTTTTAGGATGAAGAGCAACAAGAAGAGGGAGTCTGCGCAGCTCCACTCTTGGACTGCGGCTTCGCAGCTGATTGAAATGAGCCAGATCAGAAGGAGGAGAGAGAAAGGCAAAGGTGACCAGATGAGTGAGAAAAGGGGCAGAAGTATAGGGGTAAAATATGGGTGAGGATTAGATCTATAAGGGTGGTAATGCGTGATCTTCATACAGAACTGCGTGTGGAGTTTGAGCAGTTGAGCAGGTGCAGGGGAGGAGGTGACAGCAACAAAACTGAAAGTTTCCCCTAATGAGAGTTGTTCTACTGTAGTTGTGGCTCTGTCAACATTTCTCTATAAAACCCCGTTCTCCTCCTCCACGTGGTCTTACTTCTCTTTCTTGGAATTTTATTTATCAATTTCGAAGAAATTGACAAATAAACAAATACTCTACAGACCTTGAATTATATCTTCGACCTTTATATTCCTTCGCCACCTTATAATAAGGTGTCACCCTTCGAAACTTTAAATTAATAGCTCAGTATTTTTTGAAAAAATGACTTGTAATAGCCCTTCGGCCCCGGGCCCACATATATATCAATAGTCCAATCAAATTTACGCGTCGTACCTTAGTTAACCTTCACGCATCTTCCCCATATGACCACCGTCCGATGGCTCCCCTCTAGATCGACGGCGCTCGACAATATCACGCGACCTCCAATGTCGAACTTTAACCTGCGATGGCGTGCAATGATGGCGATTTTCGTGGTTCCACCTTTTCCTCGTGTCGACGGTTCTATGGAATCGCTTGCGATTGGAGAATACCGCTTACTTCCGAAAAGCTGTGCGATATGGGAAGGCGGTTTTCTAATCCACTCACGGTTTTGAAATAGGGTTGACCAGGGTTCAAGCCGGGTTACGCTATTCTTTGATTCCTTAACTCAGGGTCTGACCTCAGGTAGGAATTTCGAGTAACAACCAAACAAATGTAACTCTCTTTATTAAGCGGGAATTCCACCATCAATAAACAGGATTCGACGACCACGATTCCTCACAGACCCCGTCTGCGGATGGGATTAAAATCACAGAGCTCGTTCAAACAGATTGAGAGAACAATAGACTGAGGAATGTGGAGGCTATACAACAGTTCCATTCAAAAATTATATACACACAGGGTTCAATCGCCTCACAATTAAACAAATTTCCCCATAATATCAATTCAATACAATTCAATAGCCAATGAGCACTGAAATTATTTAACTGGAAGCAATCGTTAATACACAGATTTTATTGCAGAAATCTCTTTTCTTCTTTTCTCTCCTCTCAATGCATCCGAGGGATACAATTTATATACATTACAATGTGTCTCTTCAGTTCCTCTGTGAGGACCGTTCAGAAAATCAAAAGCCTAATTACAATAATTCAACTAACTGAAATATGATAGATGGACTGAAATGAACTATTCGAATTCTACAGACTCTGACTAATCTAAATGAAACAGTCAGCTGAGGTATCGACACCTTGCTGTTACAATTTAAATGTTTTCGAACCCTCCTAGCCACAACATGTGGACAAAACCTCCTACATTGCTGGCTAGTGTCTAATGCCCCTGCATCAGACTCCCGAGGGCAATTTTCTTCATGGGCTCCTATCCATGAGCTCTTCCACAGATTTGCCTATCTTCTGCAACATTCCTTCAGCCATCCAAGTGGCATCTTCCTCTGGCTTGTCCTTCCATTTGATTAAGTACTAAAAGTACTCTTGTCCTCTGGTCTTCCTGAACACTCTTTTGTCCAATATCTTTTCTGGTTGCAATTGTTGTGCTGGAGGTAGCTGCTCTTTCCACTCAATCTGTCCCTTGTCTGCTGATCTTTCTTCTGCACCGTCATCTTCATACTTGTACAAATCTGCAACATTAAAAATGGGAGATATTCCAACATCAGGAGGTAATTCAATCTCATAAGAATTTGCAGAAAACTTCCTAAGTATCTTGCATGGCCCAATATTTTTGAACTTCAGTTTGTTATACTGCTTCCTTGGGAATCTCTCCTTTCTCAAGTGTGCCAAAACCAGATCTCCTACTTCAAAATGAAATTATTTTCTGCTCAAGTTTGCTCTGCCTTTGTATTTGATGCTGCTGCCTTGTAGTTGTTGCTTCACTTGTTCATGTATGGCCTAGATCTCTAAAGAAAATTCCTCACCATCAGCACTTCTCAGTTCTGCCTTTCCCAGGTTTCTTAACTCTGATATTCCTCTGGGGTGCATTCCATAAATAATATGGAATGGACTCTGCCCTGTGCTCCTATTTGGTGACTCATTATATGCATATTCTGCCTGGGGCAAAATATGATGCCATTGTTTGGGATGCTCTCCTGTAAGACTTCTCAACAAATTTTCGAGACACCTATTCACTACCTCAGTTTTTCCATCAGTCTGAGGATGATAAGTTGAGCTGAAACTTAGTTTGGTACCAAGTTTCTTCCACAGTGTCCTCCAAAAATGACCCACAAATCTGGTGTCTCTGTCTGAAACAATACTCTTGGGCAGTCCATGCAATCTAACAACTTATTTGAAAAACAAGTTAGCAACATGGGTGGCATCACTAGTTTTATAGCATGGAATAAAATGTGCCATTTTGGAGACTCTGTCCACTACAACAAAGACTGCATCATTCCATCTCTGAGTCTTGGGAAATCCTAGAACAAAATCCATACTCACCATGTCCCAAGGCCTGCCTGGAATAGGCAAGGGAGTGTACAATCCTGCATTCTGGCTCCTTCCTTTAGCATATTGACAGATTTTGCAATTTTTCACAAACTTATCCACTTCTATCCTCATCTTGGGCCAGTAATAGAAGTGACTCAGCTGCTCATAAGTCTTGTCAGTACCAAAGTGTCCAGAAAGTCCACCACTATGCTTCTCTTTGATCAAATTTTCTCTCATGGAACATTTTGGTACACACAGTTGGTTTTTCCTAAATAGTAAGTCCTCCTGCAAGAAATAATATATCCACTGGCTTCTATCCGTTAAAACAGGGTTACAACATGCCTCAAATGCTTCCTTAAAATCTGGATCGGTTTTATACAATTCTTTGAGAAAATCAAATCCTACAACTTCAAAATTAGTTTCTTGAACAAGCATGTGCCTCCTACTCAACAAAATAAAAAAATTGGAGATACTCAACCCATTTGGCATGCTTATGCTTCAACTTGGGCTGCTGTACAATATACTGCAAAACATGATTGTCAGAATATAATACAAATTCTTTTGACATCAAATAATGCCTCCACCATTTCAGTGCCTGAACAATTGCATAGAATTCCTTCTCATAAGAGGAATACTTTCTTCTGGTGTCATTTAGCTTCTCACTGAAATAGGCTACAGGCCTATCATCCTGACTCAACATAGCTCCAATGGCCTCTCCACTGGCATCACACTTTACTTGAAATGGTTTAGTAAAATTAGGAAAAATAAAAACAGGCTTCTCAGTTATCTTTTGCTTCAAAAGTTTAAAGTTTCTTTCTGCTTCAGCAGTCCACTTAAATGGTTGTTTTCTCTTCTTTATTGTCTCAATGATGGGTGCATTAATCTTACTGAAATTTCTTATAAACTTTCTGTAAAAACTAGCAAGTCCATGGAAACTTCTTACCTCAAAAACATTCTTGGGTGAAGGCCACTCCACAATTGCCTTAACCTTCTCTAGGTCCATCTTCAATCCTTCTGTAGAAACAACAAAGCCCAAATACACCAACTCTTCTTTCATGAATGAGCATTTCTTTAAATTTATTAGCAGTTTCTCTTGGTGCATCTTTTTCAAGACATGATTAAGATGCCTTAAATGTTCTTCTTTAGTTCTACTGAAAACTAATATACCATCCAAATATACTATCACAAATTTACCAATGAATTCTTTCAATACCTCATTCATAAGTCTCATGAAATTTCTAGGTGCATTTGACAACCCAAAAGGCATTACCATCCATTCATATAGTCCTTCATTTGTTTTAAAGGTAGTTTTCCACTCATCGCCCTCTCTTATTCTAATCTAATGATATCCACTTTTTAAATCTATATTTGAAAAATATTTAGGACCACTCAAACAGTCCATCAAATCCTCAACTCTGGGAAAAGGGAATCTGTGCCTGATTGTGATCTTATTGATTGCTCTGGAGTCAGTACACATCCTCCAGCCTCCATCTTTCTTTGGGCTTAATACTGCTGGTACTGCACATGGACTCAAAATTTCTCTGATCAGCCCCTTGTCCACCAATTCTTGTACTTGTCTCATGATTTCCACATTTTCTGTGGGAGTCATTCTGTAGGCTGCCTTATTTGGCAGATTTGAACCAGGGATAAAATCTATCTGATGGCTGATCTTTCTCACAGGTGGCAGCTCATCGGGTAAATCATCCACAATAATGTCACAATAATTGTCTAACATCTCTTGGATTTCTACTGGCAAATCAAAAATATTTGTAGAAGTAAGAACTACCTTAAGTTTGCAAACTAAAGCAAAAATTACCTCTTATTTTTCTATCTGCTGCAGATATTCCTTCCCACTCAGCAACAAGGTCTTTGGATCAATCACTCTGCTGGATGGCTCTCCTTCTTCCATGGGTATCAATGTATGGTGTACCCCATCTTTGAAGAACTTATAAGTGTTCCTCTTGCCATCATGCACTGCTGCTCTGTCAAACTACCAAGGTCTACCCAGCAGTATATGACACACATCCATGGGCATTACATCACACAGGACCTTATCCTTGTATTTTCCCATTTGCAGCTCTATCTCACACTGTTCTTTTACAACCAGCTGGTGCCCTTTATGCAGCGATGACACCCTGTAGGGAGTTGGATGCTCCCTTGTCTTAAACTTCAACTTCTCTATCACCTCAGTGGAAACCAGATTGTCTGTGCTGCCACTATCAATGACTAGTTGGCAGCATTTCCCTTGGACTTTGCATATGCTCCTAAACAAAGTATTCCTTTGTGTAGGCTCAGTGGCTGTAGTTTACCTAAAGGGGATAATATAGGGTACAGAGGGAGGGACCCAAGGGAATAATATGATGTAATAATATAAGAATGATAAATAAATGGGCCATAGTTAATAAATAAAGTGGTTAACCCACATTATGTAAGGGACCACATGTAACTAGGGAATAAAGTGATAAGCCCATTGTATTGGATGTATGGTATTGAGAGACCCATGGTATCTACCCATGGTATTGCATATATGAAACCTATATAGAGGCTAGAGACTCTCCATTGAGAGATGTCAAGGATTATTGTATGGGCAAGCATATGGCTTGTGGAGTGATCTCCTTCCTTAAGGAGTGAATGTATGGTGTTTCCCTACCTTAAGGGTTTTGATATTAATGAAGATCTAAAGTTTTGTCTTCTATGGTGTTAGTTCTTGGGTATATTTTCCATTTATATACATTTTCTTGTCAGATCTACTACAAGTGGTATCAGAGCTTCATGAATTTCTTTTTCACATTAAAATTGACAGTACCAACGGATTCCATCCAAGGATGTCCCAAAACAACATCCACAACAGCCATATCTGAAGCATAAAAATCAGAATGCAACACATACTTATCCATAGAAATCTTCAAATCTTTATAAATTTGAACATATTCATTATCAACCTGTGTGTTTTCAATATGCTTTGCTAGAACTTGCAATTTTTTAGCCAAATTCACATTGATACAATTATGCTTGCAACTAGGAGTGATAGACACAACCCGCTTCCATCTCAAGCGAGCGAGGCACTGACTAGATCAAGTGTTCACCTTTCCCTTGGATGGCTAGATGCACATGAATGGTACCAGTGGAATACTCTTTTGAGTAGATCTTATTATTTGTGTTATTCTCATGTTTTGGGGACGAAACATGTTTAAGGGGGGTGTAATGTAGTGTACCTAGAGGGGATAATATAGGGTACAGAGGGAGGTACCCAAGGGAATAATATGATGTAATAATATAAGAATGATAAATAAATGGGCCATAGTTAATAAATATATTGGTTAACCCACATTATGTAAGGGACCACATGTAGCTAGGGAATAAAGTGATAAGCCCATTGTATTGGATGTATGGTATTGAGAGACCCATGGTAACTACCCATGGTATTGCATATATGAAACCTATATAGAGGCTAGAGACTCTCCATTGAGAGAGGTCAAGGATTATTTTATGGGCAAGCATATGGCTTGTGGAGTGATCTCCTTCCTTAAGGAGTGAATGTATGGTGTTGCCCTACCTTAAGGGTTTTGATATTAATGAAGATCTAAAGTTCTGTCTTTTATGGTGTTACTTATTGGGCATATTTTCCATTTATATACATTTTCTTGTCAGATCTACTACACAGAAAGAGCGTCA
>JAXQQM020060014.1:0-44348 GCA_034641835.2 Pinus albicaulis | reverse complement strand
CGTCTCAAAATATTTGTAATATTCCCAAATTTTCACATCATATTTGGAATATTAGAGTCCTTTACTTTCTTAATAAATTAAGTAAATAAAATGGTGGAGGGACCCACAAACCTCAAAGGTGAATAAAATCCACTTTTAATGTGTGTATGTGGATATTTTAGATCTAGATCTAGAATCATGGAGTAGTGGAGCAGCTCCATTAATAGAGATCATGTCTCATTTATGAGATATATTATGGAGGATGAATCAGTAAAATAAGATCATGCATCTTAAATATAAAATCATGAGGATCTTTGATAAGGTCAACTAAGATCATAGTGCATTCAAAGAAGATCATGAAGCACTTATGATAAGATAGTGGAGGAAGTGGTGCATTTAATGCACATGTGATGGAGAGGGTGATCATCCCATGTGAACATGATGGAGGACATGAGGCTATAGTGCAGTCAAACATGGAGACTATGTCCACATGTACAACACAGATTTGGAGTGGGACCAGGCTATGGAAGGCTCATGCATATAATGAAGGTGAAGGCACAAAGGGAGGCATGATTTGGATTATTCATTTCTTGATCTGTTTAGATCTAGATTTTTCTTAGGACATTTCTATGCAAGCTTGGGTTGTTTAGTAGAGTTTGTAGTGTTGTTTAGCACAGGGTGTTCCCGAGCAGGAATCCCACCTCTTTCTTTGAGTAGCTCTGGAACGAGGATTGTTCTTCATTCCATATCAGGCATTGGTGCCATCTTCAGGAGGTTGTTTCTAGCATTCAGCTAGGAAACCAGTGGAGGATTCATCCTACCACTTTGTTCTTCAGATCCATCCTTTCAGGAGCAGCAAATCTACATTAGGCATTCATGCCATTGGGTTTTACCTCCATGCAGCAGCAGTCCCTTCAAGGATTGCGTAGTTCAGCCCTGTAGATCTATTGGAGGAAGGAAATTTCCAGTATTGCAACTGGAAATCATGTGAGGGATAACCTCCTCACATTGTCTATTGTTTCTATCACTCAGGAGCTGATTTGACATATTTGGCAGTAGGCTAATGAGCCTCCCTATCCGACAGCGTAGTTTTTTGAAGTTGTTGTTCATCCAGCAACTATTTTTAGTGGAGGAGATTGGAGGAGCTAGATCTTGAGCTTTTTTCCCAGGGATCTAGTGAAGGGATCAGCCCTTCTTGCATAGATCTGATTGTACATCATTGCAACCATCATATCATCAAATCTAGATTCAGATCTTCATTCCTAGTAGCATACATTTGAAGCCCTAAGAGGGTGGTTTTCTTAGACTTACAGATCTGAGAAATCTCATTTGGGTTATCTTGGGAATCCATCATTGAGCCCAGATCTATAATTACAGCATCATCAGAGCTCCCATTCTTCCTAGATCTAAATTTGTATCTTTCAGGTAGTTGTAGCAGGGACAGCGCAGTTTACCTTCCAGCAGAGCAGCAGTTACGCAGTCCCTATTGGGAAATCATTGCAGGGTCATTATAGGCCACCCTTGTGGCTTGAGTGTCTCATATTTTGAGCACTGTTGTACTTGCTTTTTGCACTTCCAATATAATAAAATGGCTCAGCTATTTCTGTGCATTCTGATGTGTATATAGATTTATCGTTTACTTTTTTGCAGTTCTTATATTGTGTTTTAGTATTACTTAATTCTCCCTTTTGTGATATTACAGTGGTATCAGAGCATGATCTTTGGCTCAGCTTGTGGACACTTCATCTTTTACATCAAAAGAAGAAGCAGATAGATGAGATCTATCATGGAGGATGATAATTATGCCACTCATTTTTGTAGATCTATGCAGATCTCTCCAAGGAGGAATCAAATCAAATGAAGGAGGAAGGAAGAAAGAAGATCGAGAAGACTTGATGAGGAAGACTAGCTTCCTGCTCGACGAGGAAGAAAACCGGAGAATCCTATATCTCCTCATAGATCCACTATGACCACTTTCTTTGGAGAAGGTGAAAGGTGTAGAAATGAAGAAAGGATTGAACCTGAGACTCATGAGACTCTCAGTCTATATCTTGAAGAGTACAAAACATAGTCTAGAGCATTCAAGGAGAAGCTGACTCTCTAACAATTCATCAAAATCAAATAAGAAAGAGGATCCTATAGTAGTAATAGAAGAAAGAGACATAATAGATTTTATTTTCCTACATTTGATGGATATTCCTCAAGCACTATTAAGGCCTGGAGGAGGGATTTAGATGCATTTTTCAGGCTACATCTTGTAGCTAAAGGAGAGACTCTTCAAATTGCAACACTTCATCTTTTAGGTGAAGCCAATGATTGGTGGTTTGGTCACATAGAGCATGCAAAGGTGACTAACTATTTAGATTTCTTTCACAAGTTGAGGAAGGAATTTGATGGGAGAAAACTAGAGATTTGTCGCAAAGTGACATTTCCTAAGGAGAAGGATGTCAATCTTGTCACTCTAGACAAGAAGTCACTACATTCACTACCAGCTGCAAAAGTACTTGCATTTGAAGAAGGGCCTGGCAAGATAGTGCGAGCTCTTGAAACATAGAGTCCCGTGCATGATTTAGGAGATGAATGAGGAGAATGATGAAGATTCCATCTTGGTACACTTGGAGAAGAAGCGGTCATCCTTACCATTGATTAGAGACACTATTATCCTGGTTGGAGGAACTCTTGTGATTGCAGCGAGAGGTTTCCACACATTATTTGATCGAGTGTTGTATATATTTAAGCACGCTTGCCTATGAATTTTGGCACTGCGCCCTATTCGAATCCATTTCAAAGCTCCATTGTGGCCTAAACCTCATGCTCCTGTTTGATATTACCGTCTTCGCCCGAAAATCCGCTCTGCAAAGGTTTAAAAACCCGCAATTTAAATTTATTGGACCAAAGCCCCAGGGCCTTAGCTCCTTTTCTGTCGCCATCACATGACCTGAGCCCGAAAACCACAAGTCAAAAGAAAAAGGGGCTTATCATTTTATATTTCGGATGCAATGGTGGCCGTCTGATCGAAGTCAAATCAACGGAGCGGCGATCGCCCTGTGTGGAGGGCCCCACGCGCAGGAAACCGACGGTATTGTCCCGCACCGCCTTCACCGGAGCGGCGGTATTGACATGGGAAGCGGTCGACGTGTCCTCGGTCTGGTGAAGCGCTTTTCCCCCGCACACTAACCTTCGATCAATGGATGCGCGACGGAATCATCATCCCGTCGTCCAATTTTGTAGGCACGATCCAACGGCCATAAATCTCCGGGTCTGCGAGCTTTAACCCATGGTCCCTCGGGTCGGCCCCTCGGGTCCTTGGCCCACCTTTTGATAGCTCCCGACTCATTTTGACTTTTAATCTCATTTTGATCAGCGGCTCATACCGTCGTCTAGCCCTTCGACCCGAGTCCTACGCACGTCGCCTCTCCACTGTCCTCGTACGCCCATGTGTTGTGCCCCCCTTATGTTTGTGGCATCACCCTGAGTACGTATATATATATATATATATATATAAGTGTGCATATGTTTTCATTCATTCCCTTCATTTTTATTCACCCTTTACGTCCAAACTGTTTTACGTAAGAAAGTCGCGCTCCACCTGTTTAATCTATGCCTCCATTGCTTCTCCTCCACCACTCTGCATATTTTTCCCGGTCGACCATGTATCCATCATCCTCGCCTACATCCGTGTCTGTTTTCTCTAATGTTTTGTGGGTTTTGTAGGTTTTAAGATGACAGAGAGGCCTCATAATTCATCGCCTCCATTGCAGAAGATAAAAAGCGTGTCAAAGGACGATATTCCGCTGGTGAAATTTAAAGAAGAAGCCGAGGGTAGGTGTGTGAAATGACCACCATTAAAGAAGACAAAGATATGGATCTATAGAACCCTCAGAGAAATTTTCCCCCATTAAAGATCAAATTTAAATTCAATGTTAAAGGGCTGAGAGTACAGTACAGAACTGCAGACTATCTCAAGGCCCTTACGGAAGCAGATTTTCCCCTCAGCAAAAGGCAGAGCATTGCATATATTTTATTATTTGTGTCTTGTATATAAGGAGATTTTCATCTCCCAGCATTTATTTCTATAGACAGATTGTAAAGTACAATCATTTATAGTTATTCATTCATAGAGTGGGCAAGAATGTTTTCCGCCATTTTATTCAATTTGAGTCATTAAATGTGCTTCATCTACCTCCTCCTCTAGAATTCTCTATCTTTCCTATAAAGGCCCGAAAAGAAGACATTGTAAGGGTTCCAGATTTCTATCAGCAAACTGTGCAGTGAAAACGCTTTTGTATACATTTTGTAATATTTCTGTATGAAGGTTCAGAGCCCGTAGGGTCTCAGTGAGGAGGAGTTATAACTGTAATGAGGATTCTGGTCTTTGGTATCTCACAGTATGTAATTTCTCTTATGTGTTAATACAATATCTCATTCCATGCTATTTATCTTCTTGTATCATGTTCTAGAATGCGAGTGGCTCACTAGTTTGCAGTAAGGATTCATCCTTGTTGATGCCCTTTCTGGAATTAGTCAAGCGCTTTAAATAGGCCTAGTCATGATATATTGTTCCATGTTCATCTCTTCCATATTTTCTGCTATATTAGTTACTTGAGGAGGGTGCTTTTAAAACGCCATTGTCATATAAGGATTCATAAATTAATATGCCCTTATGTGGCTCTGTTGTGTATCTGGGTATCAGTCTCATGTTAACTAATATCTTCTTTATGTTTCCTCACTGCACTCACTTCCTGATATTTGATTTCTGTGATATATTATTTGAATTGGCCCTCTTTACAGTAAGCTGTCTCTTAACTGTCTGATGCCTTTGTATTGGAGTTTTACATGATGTCCCTACACTATTCTTATCTTTGTGTCAGCTTTTGAGAGAGTTTGGTCCCATTCAAAACTAATTTCCTTGTTCAAACAAGAGATAGTAAGTGAGCTCTTGGACTGACAATCCAAACTATATGAAGAGCCCCTTGCTATATTAAGATGTCCTAGGCACTGGTCTATGGAAACTCTAGACTGTCTCTAGGAGGTGAAAAAATTGTCCACAACATCTTTCTGGCACCGTTGCCGGGGAACGAATTCAAGAATATCAGTTTCCCTGGGTCTCGACAAATTGTTTTCACTCTCTAATCAGGTGAGCACAGAGAGTTGAAGAGTTGCGTATCTCTCACCTTGGCGACTCCACTGGTCTTTATTTGATAAATTTTATTGGTAGTCCTGGCTTCTCGAAAGCCACATTTGAGGTCAGATACATCTCAATCGAAAACACCTTACGTGTCTGACCCAGAGAAGATCATTCATAAAAGATTTTGGAAGGAGAGGAAGTCAGTTCATGCTGAAAACCCTGAATATTCCGTTGAATATTATCCGCCTTCTTCTTCTTAAGAAATCAGAACAGAAAATCTCGAGTTTTACTCAGAAACTCCACGTAGAGGAAGTGCCTGGATTGAAGAAGAATCTCATCCTACTCTCAAGGCTGAAGAAATTAAAGAAGTTACAGAAGTAGCTCCTGTTAACTGTGAATAATTCCCATCTACACCTCAGCCTTCTGTGCAATATATTCTGATTGTCATTCATACTCCACTTCCTCCTACTCCTCTCCCTTCATTTGTCCCTCAGATTGTCGCACAACCCCCACCTCCTCCAATGACCAATGTTCCTTCTTTTTTATTGAACAAATATGCTCCACTGGCCTCGCCCCAAGTGCTGAATGATATGCCACAGGATTACTTGAAGATTCTGCCAAGATTTAATGGTGAAAATGAAATTGATGCTCAGAAACAGCTTGAGACTTTCTTCTCTTTTGCAAAAAACTTAAATGTTGAACATCTGGATGTGGTCTTGAGATTGTTTGTGCAATCTTTGGAGGGTGAAGCCAGGAAATGGTTCAAGACATTGGGGAACCGTTCAATAACCACCTGGGATATTATGGAGAACACTTTCCTCAGGAAGTGGGGAGAAAAGAAAGATCATGGTCAGTGTCTCACTGAGTTTAATACTATGAAGAAGAAACAGAATGAAGGGGTATCAGAGTTTATCAAAAGATTCAAAAAGTTATATCTGAGCCTGCCTCCTGAAATGAAGCCCCATGAAGCTGCTGCCAAGATAATTTTTATAGCAGCCTTTGATTTTGATTTTGGTTTTGCACCGAGGGAAAGAAAACCTGCCACTTTAGATGATGCACAGTTAGATGCTCTGGAATTGGAAGCAAACTTTGCCTCCACTGGGAAATTAAGGGGAAAAGCTGAACAAGATACTAGGAGGAAAGGCAAAGAAGAGGTTTCCACCTCTAACCAGGAAAAGGATTCAAACAAGATGGATGAAATAAGCAAGATGATAAAGAAGATGGTCAAGCTTGAACTGGAAGCTAAAAATGTAGCTCCCAAGAACTATTATAATGCTCCAAACAGAGGATACAATCCTCAGTACAGAAGACCCCCATTACAGATATTTCCTAGAGAAGCAAAAGAACAACAAGATCAGGTATCGCATCCCTTGCTTGGAAGGGTGTTGAGAATGCAGCAAGATGATGGAGCTTAGTGAAATGAAGTCGCCTTCACTAAGTGGGCCCGTAGGCAAATTCTGGCGCAAAAGTCTATTTTTAGACATACGGAGCATGATTCAGAGATTCCAGTTGGAGATTCTTGAAGCATGCGACATGTTGGTAAAAATAGATGAGACTCATATTTTTAGGTCCCAGGCTATTTTTAGACTGCCTCTCCTAAAAATATGGAAGTCAAATATTATTTACCCTTAATAATATTTTGACTATAAACAACAATTTACTCTCTTGGAGCACTTCAGTTCGAGTCATGGAGGTGGCTCATGCAACTGACAGAGGAATCACGTGGTTCCTAGGGTTTGATGGCATCTTGCATGGTTGACTTCGGTTGGACTTCAGTGGCAGAAGTTTTGGAGGAGTTAATGAGACAGATAGTGGAGTTGTGTTCTGATTATCTTAGTTGAACTAGTTGAGATTAGTTTAACTAGCTAATCAATTAGTTATGAGTGGAGTGAATTAAATATTATTTAATTCATTAATTAGTAACTCATTATTCAACTCAAGAACACATCAGTTCACTACAGTGCATGATCAGTTCGGTGGAGACCAGTGAAAGAGGTAGATGAAAGGGTGGAGTTAGCTATCAGTGGCGACATCAGTTGTGCATGAGATTTGCACCACACTTGGAGGAATTTCCCATGATGATTGCGCTGTCAAGCCAAGGAGATTCGAACCTTGGATATCTATTTAGATAGGCCATGATTGCGCAATAGAGGCAAGGCAATTGGTGGCGAGTTTTGAACCAGTGACTTGTTCAAAACTAAGCTAGATTGTGTGTGACTTTATGAGAAAATACTGAGTACTTGTGAGGAGTATTGTACTTGTTTGGTTACATGATTTCTCCATTATAATATACACAATAGCTGCGGGGTTTTCAGCTATAGGCTTTCCCCATACATACTGAGTTAATGTGTGATTTATTTGATGTGAGATTGCTTCTGTTATTTCCGCATGTGACAATTAATTGTAGAAGAGATTATGTGTTATGCATGCAATTCGAAATTGATGTGTAATCGGGTTAATATCCATTGAATAAGTGATTTATTCAGCTAATTTCTACATGGTATCGGAGCAAGATTAATTGTCGAGATCTATTACGGTGATTGCAAACTTATTTCCTCGGACAGAGTCTGCATACGGGCTAGGAAGCCTCCGGATTCATCTTTCTTCGGAAAGTGAAAGGTCTGGTAAAAGCCCCTTGCAGTCAATCTCTGATTTGGAAATAATTTGTTCTCAAGTATAGATCGGAAGCGATAAGAGCTTGGAGTTTGGAATTCGAAATTTTGCAGCAGCTTTGTTTTCTTGGTGCCGGTGTTGAAAATGTCTTTCAACGGTTTGCGACTCGAATATGCTCTTGAAGGCAGTTCGAATTATGTTGCATAGAAGGATCGCATGGAGGCAGTATTAGAAGATAATGGTCTGAAGGAGTTCGTAGATACGGATGTCCAAAAGCCCACTGATCCTGCTGAAGTCGAAGCATGGCAAAAGAAGATGGCGAAGTGTCGAAGGATCCTGTTGGAGGGCGTCAAGGATCATATTGTATCCGGCCTGCATGGAAAGGCTACTCCATATTTAATGTGGAAAGCTTTGACGGATCTATTCCAGAGTAAGAGTGACCAAAGGAAGCTGGCGCTCAAAGATAAGCTCAGGAACATCAAGATGGAGAAGGGCGACAATATTGCCAAATACCTCACGAAGTTCACTCAATGCAGAGATGAGCTGGGAAGTGTGGGGGTGACTGTCGAAGACGAGGACATGGTCGACTTGGCTCTCCTTGGTCTTCCGAAGGCTTGGCACTCATATCAAGATAGTGTCAATGGTCGGGAGAAGCTGCCAGGATGGGAGCGCCTTTGAGCGGATCTCATGCAGGAGGAGATAAGGAGGACTACTCGAGATGGATCTTCATCAAAGGGAGCTGATGAAGAAAACTGCGCTTTGGTTGCCAAAGCAAAGAAGGGGAAGGGTAAGAAAACCTCTCATTCTGGTGCAAAGGGAAAGAAGCAGGATATGGTGAAAGTGAAGTGTTTTCATTGCCATGATCACGGACATTATGCTACCAATTGTCCAAAGAAGAAGAAAAACAAGCAAGCGGGAAGATCTGCAGATGGAGAAGCTTTGGCTTCACAGTTCGAGCTTGACTTTTCACTAATCGCATGCTTGGTTTCAAGTGTGATAGGATCGGTGTGGTTCTTGGACAGCGGTGCGTCATTTCATATGACGGGAGATCGGGATTTGTTCTCAGATCTGGAGGACAAAGATTTGGGTGTGCACATTGAGATGGGCGATGATGGTAGATACAGTGCGACTGGTATCGGTACCATATCCTTTCAGAGGGAGTCTGGTAAACCCTTTGTACTAAAGGATGTCATGCATGTACCTGGATTGAAGAAGAACCTGATTTCAGTAGCGATGTTGGAGGATAAGGGTTATGATGTGGTCTTCAGTGAAGGAAAAGCTTTCCTGCGCAGTAAGACTACTGGAGAGACCCGGAAGATAGGGGTTCGAACTCAGAACCTTTATCAGTTGCAGGTAGATGACTGCGCAGCTATGGCATGCAAGGCTGGAGATGTGGTGAGCCGGGATGAATGAGGGCGAACTATGGCACGGGAGATTGGGCCATCTTCACCATGGAGCTTTGAAGATTCTGCAGCAGATTTCTACTGGACTTCCTAAGGGCACCCTTGCGCAGTCAGATCAGTGCAAGGGGTGTACTTTAGGGAAGTATGTGAAAGCCACCTTTCACGAGAAGGATAGTCGCGCCACGACGATCCTTGAAAGAGTTCACACAGACGTGTGTGGTCCTTTCTCAGTTGCTTCGACAGCAAAGCACAAGTATTATGTGATCTTTGTTGATGATTTCTCTCGAAAGTGCTGGATCTTCTTCATGCGGAAGAAGAGCGATACATTCGCGAAGTTCTGTGAGTTTAAAGCACTGGTCGAGAAGGAGTCGGGGAAGAAGGTGATTGCTCTAAGGAGTGATAACGGTGTTGAATTCATCTCGGCTGAATTCAAGGAGTTCTGCAGCGCAGAAGGGATTCGGAGAGAGCTCATCGCACCCCATAACCCACAGCAGAACGGGGTGGCTGAGCGGAAGAACAGAACGATCGTGGGTGCTGCACGGGCGATGTTGCATGATCAGGGCCTACCCCTTCACTTGTGGGCTGAGGCATGCAATACAGCAGTGTATGTGCAGAACCGTTGTCCTCACAAGGTTCTTGGCATGAGTACACCAGAGGAGGCGTTTTCTGGCAAGAGGCCTGATATTTCTCATCTGAGAATTTTTGGCTCACCTGTCTACATGCATGTGACGAAGGATGCCAGAAAGAAGATGGATCCAACAGCAGAGGTTGGAATATTTGTGGGGTACACTGATACACCTCACAACTATCGGGTGTATTTGTCAGACAGTCGCAAGACTGTTGTGCGACGGGATATAAAATTTCGGGAGGAGAAAGCCATGCAGTGTTCGCTTGAGAGGGAGCTACACTTGCATGCAGATGAGGAGCTGTTAGTTCCTAAGGAGGAGCTTCCGGATGTGGATCAGCCACAAGAGAAAGTTCAGGAGGTGGAAGAAACCACCCATGCAGCGCCAACCATCAGAGGGCGCATGCGCACTACAGAAGCTGAGCGACTGGCTCGGGATGCAGAGAAGGTTGTAGGAACACCTACAGCACAGCGCAGACAGAGGCAGTCACCGGATCGGTACACTGGATACATGGCTCTTGTGAGTCAATGTGTTGTGACGGAGCCATCCTCTTTTGAGGAAGCTGTGGAGGAACCCGCATGGGTTGATGCCATGATCGAAGAATATGATTCGATCGTCAGGAACAGTGCATGGGAGATTGTCCCAAGACCGGTGGGGAAATCGGTGGTGGGTTCGCGATGGATCTACAAAGTGAAGCAGGCAGCTGACGGGAGTGTGGAGAAGTACAAGGCGAGATTTGTCGCCCGTGGCTTTTCACAGATCGAGGGGATTGAATATGAGGAGACCTTTGCACCTGTCGCAAGGTACTCTTCCATACGGACGATCCTTGCTCTCTCAGCGCAGATGGGGTGGCACATTCATCAGATGGATGTGAAGACTACGTTCCTCAACGGAGTCATTGAGGAGGAGGTGTACATAGAGTAACCTGAAGGTTTTGAGATCTTCAGCAGTGAGTCGCATGTGTGCCGACTCAAGAGAGCACTATACGGGCTGAAGCAAGCACCTCGTGCTTGGTACACTCGGATAGACAGCTACTTCACCGGGCTTGGATTCTCCAAGAGTGAGGCAGATCCAAACCTGTACCAGATTGTGGTGGAGGGGAAGCTGTTGATCATCGTACTGTATGTAGATGATCTGATTTTGACTGGCGATGAGCGGTTGATACTTTCATGCAAGGAGGATCTTGCACGGGAGTTTGAGATGAAGGACTTGGGCATCCTTCATTATTTCCTGGGATTGGAGATTTGGCAGCGCAGTGGAGGACTGTTTGTTTCTCAGGGCAAGTATGCCCGGGAGATTCTGGAGAGGTTCAACATGCAAGGCTGCAAGCCTGTTGACACTTCTCTTCCTGGTGGTTGGAGGAAGGAGGATGCTACTTCGGCGGAGGTAGTGGATGCCACTGTCTATCGACAGTTGGTGGGGTCGCTTATGTATCTGGTCAATACATGACCCGATATATGCTATGCAGTTAACCAGCTTTCGCAAGATATGGTTAAGCCTACCAATCTCTTTTGGAAGGCAGGCAAGCATGTATTGCGCTATATTAGAGGCACATCGGGATATGGTCTATGGTACAGACAGGAGGATGGAGCGAAGCTTTCTGGCTTCACTGATGCAGATTGGGCAGGGAGCCCAACGGACCGGAAGAGCACATCCGGAGGAGTTTTCAGCATTGGGTCGACAGCAGTTTCCTGGTACAGCAGGAAGCAGAGATCCGTGGCACTCAGTTCAGCAGAGGCCGAGTACATGGTAGCAAGTTTGGCTGCATGCGAGGCTATTTGGATGAGGAAGATCCTCGCAGGTTTGTTCAGGTTGCATTTGGAGCCTACAGTGATCTACTGTGATAACCAGAGCTGCATCAAGCTCTCGGCTAATCCAGTATTTCATGATAGGTCCAAACATATCGACATCAGGTACCATCATATCAGAGATTGTGTTCGGCGGAGAATCATGATGCTTTCATATGTTCCCACGGAGGATCAGGATGCCGACATCCTGACGAAGGCGCTCACCAGGAGCAAGTTCGAATTCCACAGAGGCAGGATAGGGGTTGCAGATAATCCATATCTTGCTGAGAGAGAGTGTTGAGAATGCAGCAAGATGATGGAGCTTAGTGAAATGAAGTCGCCTTCACTAAGTGGGCCCGCAGGCAAATTCTGGCGCAAAGTTTATTTTTAGACTATGTCTATTTTTAGACATACGGAGCATGATTCAGAGATTCCAGTTGGAGATTCTTGAAGCATGCGACATGTTGGTAAAAATAGATGAGACTCTTATTTTTAGGTCCCAGGCTATTTTTAGACTGCCTCTCCTAAAAATATGGAAGTCAAATATTATTTACCCTTAATAATATTTTGACTATAAATAGCAGTTTACTCTCTTGGAGCACTTCAGTTCGAGTCATGGAGGTGGCTCATGCAACTGACAGAGGAATCACGTGGTTCCTAGGGTTTGATGGCATCTTTCATGGTTGAATTTAGTTGGACTTCAGTGGCAGAAGTTTTGGAGGAGTTAATGAGACAGATAGTGGAGTTGTGTTCTGTTTATTTTAGTTGAACTAGTTGAGATTAGTTTAACTAACTAATCAATTAGTTATGAGTGGAGTGAATTAAATATTATTTAATTCACTAATTAGTAACTCATTAGTCAACTCAAGAACACTTCAGTTCACTACAGTGCATGATCAGTTCAGTGGAGACCAGTGGAAGAGGTAGATGAAAGGGTGAGTAAAGCTATCAGTTGGAGGATCAGTTTTGCATGGGATTTGCATTACACTTGGAGAAATTTTCCATGACAATTGCGCAGTCAAGCCAAGGGGATTCGAACCTTGGATCTCTTCATATACAGGCCATCATTGCGCAATAGAGGCAAGGCAATTGGCAGGGAGTTTTGAACCAGTGACTTGTTCAAAACTAAGCTAGATTGTGTGTGACTTTATGAGAAAGTACTGAGTACTTGTGAGGAGTATTGTACTTGTTTTGTTACATGATTTCTCCATTATAATATACACAATAGCTGCGGGGTTTTCAGCTATATGCTTTCCCCATACATACTGAGTTAATGTGTGATTGATTTGATGTGAGATTGCTTCTATTATTTTCGCATGTGACAATTAATTGTAGATGAGATTATGTGTTATGCATGCAATTCGAAATTGATGTGTAATCGGGTTAATCTCCATTGAATAAGTGATTTATTCAACTAATTTCTACAAGGACAATGAGATGACTGAATTGGAGATGCAGCTTATGGATTAGAAGATTCAAATCTGGCTTTTTCAAATACTGATGATATGGATTGCCCATTGCAAGATGAAGACGAAGAAGCGGAGATTGATCATTATTGTAAGCAATTTGCTGATTTCATGCAAGCACAATTTAATGTAAAATATGATCTCAGGTCTTCAAAGAAGAGGATCAAAACTCAAGATCAAGAAGAGGAGCCACCTCAGAAAGAAGCATCTGCTCAGAAGGAAGCAGCAACAAAGAGAAACATAGAAAAAGGTAAGAATCCTCTAAATGCTCCTTTGCAGCCTAATGATCAGATTCCCTCTTCTTCAAAAATAGTCAGTCCTCCTAATGCTGAGCCAGTGTCAAAAGAAATTAAGTCTTCAGCCGAAAATAAGGAGTCAAAAGAAGTTGTGATAGAAAAACCCCCATCTGCTTTCAATTTGCAAAAAGAACTTGAGAAGATTAAGATTCCTGTCCCCCCCGACTGAGCTACTAAAACAGCCTGTATACCAGTCTCAAGTCACTTCCTTTATGCTTCCTCCTGAATTACCAATTGCACCTGATAGTCTAAACCTTCAAGAAGAAATACCCATGGTAGTCTTTGGCCCACATGTCGAGGAGATAGACCCTTCTACTCCTCCTTTTTACGTGTCTCTAGTTATACATGACCTACTGTTGCACAATTGTATGTTAGATTCTGGGGCTTCCCACAATCTTATGCCTCTGTCTGTCATGGAACAACTAGGACTGCAAATTACAAGACCATACAAAGACCTATATTCATTTGATTCTAAAAGAGTTAAATGCTTGGGAATGATTAAAGATTTAGTGGTCAATTTGGCCCAAATTCCAGCAAAGAGTGTGGTCATGGACATTGTGGTTGCTGATATCCCAGCCCGCTTTGGCATGCTGCTGTCAAGGTCCTGGGGTACAAAGATTGGGGGATCAATAAAATTGGATTTAACATATGCTACCGTCCCAATCTTTGGAGGTCAAGAAAGGAGGTTGTACAGGGAGACTAGATTTGTTAAAATGGTAACTAAGGCTGACTGCTCAGAGAACTCTCCAGTTTATAACAAAGAGGGAGACTTCTCATGTTTGATGTTAGAAGAAAATCAAAATTGTGCTCATGAGCCCCTTTTTGGTCAAATCCAAGCTGAGCAGCCTAAAGAAGATCAGGAATCAGAAATTTGGACTTTGCATTTTGATGGAGCAAATTCAAGGGAAGGCAATGGAGCTGGGGTGTTATTAATCTCTCCTACAGGAAAATGGGTGCCGCTGTCCTTTAAATTGGAGTATGAGGCTACAAACAATGTAGCTGAATATGAAGCACTATTATTGGGACTACAGATAGCTAGAAACATGGGCATCCAAAGTTTAAAAGTCTTGGGAGACTCTGAGCTGGTGGTAAGACAGATCAAAAATCAATGCCAAACTAAGCATCCACGGCTGAGAGCTTATAGAAATGAAGTGTGGGACATGATAGAAAATTTCTTCTCAGCATTTAACATACAGTTCATGCCCCGGGAGCAAAACAGAATAGCATATTCTCTCGCTGTAGCTGCCAGCACATTTTGTCCTCCTCAGAATCCACTTTTAAGATATGAAGTGGAGGTACGTTATAGACCATCCATTCCAGATAATATAAAGCATTGGCAGGTATTTGAAGATGATGAACAGATGAAGAGATTCATGGAGACAGTGGGAGAATTCTCCAATATGGAGATTGATGATAATGAGGAGGAAGAAGTTGAAAATATTGCAGAAAACAGATGGGAAGAAAGAATAGCAGGAAATAAAGTGCTACAACTGAAAGGAAATGTGATACCTAGAGGTCTGGTGCCTCTAGAAAGATTATTTAACAAAGATGATATTCCGTTGCAGCCAAACAAGGTGACAGAAGAAGATCAAGTGGGAGATTTGAATCTGGGTACTTATGCTGATCCCAAAATTGTAAAATTATCTAAAAGGGTCCCAGAAAAATATAAAGAAAAATATTTGAAGTTGTTTCAATCTTACAAAGATGTATTTTCTTGGTCCTATCAGGACCTAAAAACTTTTGATGTTAATATAATGCAGCATAAAATTCCATTGAGGGAAGATGCAAAGCCATACAAGCAGAAACTCAGACAGATAAATCCTCTGCTGCTTCCCTCCATTGAAAAAGAAGTCAAGAAGCTATTGAAGGCCAGAATAATTGTGCCATTGAGGTACTCAGAATGGGTAGCAAACCTTGTTCCTGTTCGAAAGAAAAACGGAGAAATAAGGCTGTGTGTGGATTTCAGGAATTTAAATAGAGCATCATTGAAAGATAATTATCCACTGCCTAAAATGGACCACATCCTACAGAAAGTAGTGGGAGCATCCAGAATGTCAATGATGGATGGATTTTCTGGTTATAATCAGGTAGCTGTATTTCCAGAAGACCAGAAGAAAACTGCATTTACTACACCATGGGGAACATTTATGTATGCTAGGATGCCATTCGGATTAATTAATGCAGGAGCTACTTTTCAGAGGGCAATGGACATAGCCTTTGTTGGAGAACAGGACAAGTTTTTGGTGGTATATCTTGATGATATCACAGTGTTTTCAAAGAATGATGATGAGCATATTGAACATTTAAGAAGAACTTTTGAAAAATGCAGAAGGTACGGCCTTTCTCTCAATCCTCAAAAATCTTTGTTTGCATTAGATGAGGGAAAACTCTTAGGGCACATTGTAACTAAAGATGGTGTGAAAATAGACCCTAAGAGAGTGGAAGTAATAAATAGTATTCCTTTACCCAGGAATAAGAAGGAAGTACTGGTGTTTTTAGGTCGAATCAATTTTTTGAGAAGGTTCATTCCTAACTATGCCGAGATAGTTAGGCATATAACTGATATGTTGAAAAAGGAGAATGAAGTAAAATGGTCCCAGGAGTCTAGAGATGCATTCACAAGGATAAAACAGGCATTCGTTGAAGCTCCTGTGCTAGCTGGACTAGATTACAAAAAGCCATTTATGATATTTTCATTTGCTTCACCTCATACAATTGCTGGAGTATTATTGCAGAAAAATGAAGAGGGGTATGAGTAGCCTATAGCTTTCTTCAGTCAAGTGCTTTATGATGTTGAATTGAAATATAATATATTGAAGCAAGCATATGCCCTGGTAAAGTCCCTAAAAGCTTTTATAATATATGTTTTGCAATCTCACATTACTGCCTATGTCCCCACAGCTGCTGTCAAAGAAATTCTTGTTCAGGGAGATAGCGAAGGTAAAAGAGGAAGATGGATTGCAAAAATACAAGAATATGATTTGGACATAAGGCCTACCAAATTGATTAAAGGACAGGGACTTGCTAAGATGCTATCTGAATCAAATAATCAGGCCTTAGGCATTAATTTATCTGTGATAGCAAATGAAGAATCCGAGAAAGAAGAAGAACAACAAGGGCTGGAGATGGCCACTCAAAAGATACATATGAAATATCTAACTAGTCCTTGGTATAAAGAAATAGTTGAATATCTTTTAACACTTAGCTGTCCTCCAAGTTGTGATAAGATAAAATACAGAGCTGTAAGGATGAAATCTCAGAAATATATAATTTCCAATGGACAGCTCTATTGGAGAGACCCTCTAGGTATATTACTGTAATGCCTCACGGAAAATGAAGTGCAGAATGTAATGACAAAGTTTCATGAAGGAATTTGTGGAGGACATTACAGTTGGAGGGCTACAACTCATAAAATCTTGAGGGCTGGTTTTTACTGGCCAAAACTGTACTCAGATGCTTTTGCTTGGGTCAGAGCATGTGACAAGTGCCAAAGATTTGCAGAAAGACAGAAATTAGCAGCTTTTCCCTTGATTCCTATTCATGTGAATGAACCATTTCAGAAATGGGGATTAGACTTTATAGGAGAAATACATCCCCCATCAAGTGGCCAATATAAATGGATACTAACAGCCACAGATTACTTCACGAAATGGGTGGAAGCCATACCTACAAGAAATGCTACAGATGCTGTGATAATGAAGTTTATGGAGGAAAACATCATATCTAGGTTTGGCTGTCCTGTTAGAATTGTAACTGATAACGCACAGGCTTTCAGGTCTGCCATATTTGTGAATTTCTGCCAAAGGTATAACATCATCCTGACTCATTCGACAGCATACTATCCGTAGGGAAATGGTTTAGCAGAATCTTCTAATAAAACCCTGGTGAGGGCCTTGATGAAAACAATCAGTGAAAATCAAAAAAACTGGGACTCTCAATTAAAATTTGCTCTATGGGCAAATAGAATAACCAGTAAAAGAGAAACAGGGAAATCCCCCTATGAGATGGTTTATGGGAGAGCAGTTGTGTTTCCTGTGCAATTGGCTTTTCCAGTGGCACGCTTTATGTAGGAAAATCAGGAAGAACAAGATGACATGATCAGGAGGATTAATCAGCTAGTAGAATTGGGGGAAACACGGAACCAGGTGAATCAGAGATTGATAGAATATCAGGAGAAAATGAAGAATGTATTTGATCAGCATGCGAAAGATAGGAAATTTCAAGTTGGAGACATGGTTCTCAGGTGGGATGTTCGCAGAGCAGAGAAGGGCAAGCATGCTAAGTTTGATCCGCTATGGTTTGGTCCATTCAAAATTGTGAGTCAAGGGCGAAATAATACTTTCATGTTAGAAAACCTACAGGGTGATTTGTTGGACGCCCCTATGAATGGCCAATTTCTCAAGCCATACTTCCAATTTTGACCCAAGGTTGGGAATGCCTTATTGTATTATATTGTATATAAGTTGTTTAAGTTTTCATTTTCATAAAGAAAGAATGCTAGCAATTACCTGAAGAAGAAACGCAGGGAAATTAAAAAACAGATTGAAGTGTTCAGTGGTCTGCGTGTTATCGACATGCCCGAGGACGAACATGTCGTCCCCAGATGGAGCCGATGTTGTACATATTTACCCCTGCCTATGAATTTTGGTCGGCTGCCCCATTCGAATCCATTTTAAAGCCTCCACCGTGGCCTAAAATCCCTATGCTCCCGCTTACAATTGCCATCCCCGCTCAGAAAATACGCTTGGCCAAAGTTAAAAAACCCCTAATTTAAATATCGGGCCCAGTCCTAAGACCCTAGCCCCCGTGTTTTGCCTACCATATGACCCGAGCCCGAAAACCACAAGCCAGAAAGGAAGGGAGCTAGTTATTTTATGATTCGGGCGCAATTGTGGCCGTTCGATCAAATTAAATCAACGGAGCGGAGATCTTTTTATATGGTGGCCCCCGCGTCCGTATCTCACTATAGAAACCGACGGTATTGTCCCGCACCGCTTCTACTGGGCCGGCGGTATTACCTTTGGACCGACGATTCCATAGATCATATGTCGCGTGTCCTCAGTACGGGCAGGAAACCGCTTTTCCCCCACACGTTAACCTTCAGTCAATGGATACGCAGTGGAATCATCATCCGCTGTCCGATCTTGTAGGCCCGATCCAATGGCTATAAATCTCCGGGTTTGCACGAGCTTTAACCCATGGTTCCTCGGGTCCCTGGCCCACCTTTTGATAGCCCCCCGACTCGTTTTGACCGTTGATCTGCCTTCCAGGATCCGACGGCCAGAAATCCAGTCACCCTGTCTGCTGACTCCGCTGCCATGCTAACCCTCCACCTGTCCCCCGTACATCCATGTGTTTCAGCCCCGCGCATCCGTAATATTCCTCCACGCCATATGTATATATATGTGAGTTTATGTGTGTTTTTATTTGTATTTGTCGTCATTCATTCCTCACATCCAAACTGTTCTACGTAAAAGTCGTGCTCCGCTAGTTTAATTAGTGCCTCCATTATTTCTCCTCCGCCACCCTTCGTATTCCTGTCATCTGTTCGTGTCCACGATGTCATTATCATCCCCACCTCCATGCTCCTGGCTTCCTAGTTTTGTTTCTCTAATGTTTTGTGGGTTTTGCAGATTCTAAGATGATAAAGAGGCCCCATAATTTTTCGCCTCCATTGCAAAAGTTATAAAGCATGATAAAGGACGACATTCTGCTGGTGAAATTTAAAGAAGAAGCCGAGGGTAGGTGTGAGAAATGACCACCATTAAAGAAGACAAAGATATGAATCTACAGAACCCTCCAGAGAAAATCCAGGAATGCTCCGCCCTGCATTAAAGGTCCAGGATTTAGATTCAAAGCTAAAGGTCGAGAGTACAGTACCGAATTGCAGACTATCTCAGGGCTTTATGGTAGCAGATTTTCCCTCTTTCAGTAAGAGGCAGAACGATGTATATTTTATTATTTTTGTCATGTTTATAAGGATATTTTCATCTCCTAGCATTTATTTCTAGAGACATATTGTAAAGTACAATCATTTATAGTTAGTCATTCATAGAGTGGGCGCGAATGTTTTCCGCCATTTTATTCAAATTGAGTCATTAAATGTGCTTCATCTACCTCCTCCTCTAGAATTCTCTATATTTTCTATAAAGGCCCGAAAAGAAGACATTGTAAGGGTTCCAGATTTCTATCAGCAAACTGTGCAGTGAAAAGGCTTTTGTATACATTTTGTAATATTTATGTATGAAGGTTCAGAGCCCGTAGGGTCTCAGTGAGGAGGAGTTATAACTGTAATGAGGATTCTGGTCTTTGGTATCTCACAGTATGTAATTTCTCTTATGTGTTAATAAAATATCTCATTTCATGCTATTTATCTTCTTGTATCATGTTCTAGAATGCGAGTGGCTCACTAGTTTGCAGTAAGGATTCATCCTTGTTGGTGCCCTTTCTGGAATTAGTCAAGCGCTTTAAATAGGCCTAGTCATGATATATTGTTCCATGTTCATCTCTTCCATATTTTCTGCTATATTAGTTGCTTGAGGAGGGTGCTTTTAAAACGCCATTGTCATATAAGGATTCATAACTTAATATGCCCTTATGTGGTTCTGTTGTGTATCTGGGTATCAGTCTCATGTTAACTAATATCTTCTTTATGGTTCCTCACTGCACTCACTTCCTGATATTTGATTTCTGTGATATATTATTTGAACTGGCCCTCTTTACAGTAGGTTGTCTCTTAACTGTCTGATGCCTTTGTATTGGAGTTTTACATGATGTCCCTACACTATTCTTATCTTTGTGTCAGCTTCTGAGAGAGTTTGGTCCCATTCAAAACTTATTTCCTTGTTTTACAAGAGATAGTAAGTGAGCTTTTGGATTGACAACCCAAGCTATATGAAGAGCTCCTTACTATATTAAGATGTCCTAGGCACTGATCTATGGCAACTCTAGATTGTCTCTAGGGGGTGAAAAAATCGTCCACAACACAAGGTATGCATGAAATTTTATCACATATTTTTTCAGTAGATCTTATTGGAACTTATGAGGACATGCCATCAAGGCCAATGCATAACCAAGGGTTAGAACAAGATGCTGATTTGAAGCAGCAAACTATCACAATGCAGAGGACCCTTGGTCTAATCAAGGAGGAGATTAATAACTATCCCAGTTCATCATTGATGAGCTACATTCAACCCTTTGAGTTGAAGTGTAGAGTTTCAGAAAATGGGATGAGCATGATCCTATGTACAATATCTGGTTATGAGATCAGTATTGTGCCTTGCTTTGAGACAGCACATCTATTACCATGCAGATCTACAACGTTGTCACTTAGTAGCTATGAAAATGAAGAGGCCCCATCACTCTTCGATAATTCTAAAGGTAGCTTCACTCATGAAGCAATGGAGGTAAAGATGACAAATGGTAGACATCTTGAGATGAGAAACCTTTTCTCCTTTCTAGAAGACCCTTTCTCAATGAGCATCTCACAGCTTAAAGAGAGACTTCTACCTACAGCAGATCCAAAATTTCTTTGGGTTTGGAGGGCCTTTGGTGAAGAGAGAATCTCATTAAGAGATCTCATTGGAGGTGCATTTCAACATTTCGTGAAGTGAAAAACTCTTCATCAGTTTCGGGAGGATGGTATTCTACAAAGGGAGGATAACATGATTATGAAGCACATCCTTCATCATCCACATTGGGATGAATGGCTGAGGATGATAAGCAAGGGTTTTCATGACCACTTGCAGATTTATGACATAGGCCAGCAATCTTGGTTACGTTGGTTGCCCTTGGGAGATTTATGTCACTACCCAAAGGTTCCTATTTCTTTGATCCATGCCTTGAAAAACACTTATGAAATGAAGGAGGCATGGCTGCGCTAGCTTCTTTTGGGTGAGTATGGTTACCACCCAATAGCTCATATTTTTCTGATTCATGCCTTGTGTATCAATGATAAAATGTAGCAAAATAAGGCATGTTCATTTTGGTTTCCCTTGAGAGAGTTTTGCCACCACATGACATCTCCATGTCTATGTGTTTTGTATTGGGTAAAGCTAGGCATGATACTCTCATGATGTGTATTGATGGTGTTCATTTGTATTGGGCTGATGTGACATTCCACATGTCTATCAATATTTTTTTACTCCATGATGCACATGAGGAGGAGAGAAAGTAGCAAGATCTCTTGTTGCTTTGGTTGCTTTTGGGAGAGTTTGGCTTGACCATCTTACATGGAGAGGATGGAGGATGGTAGCAAAGGGCCTTACTCCGGTGGTTACTATTAGGAGAATATGGTTTGACATCTTTGTCTACCCATATAACTCCTTTCCTTCTTCTTTTTCATAACGTTGGAATGATTCTTGGATCCAACAAGGCCAACAGGGCTAAGGATGAGAGCATATCAATTCTCAATCAAAATCATAAAGCATGGGATGAAGAGATGTATTGTGAGATGGAGTTTTTCCTTTGTGGGAAGAGCCAATTTATTTTATGTATCTCATGTATTAATGATGATTTTGGACATCATATGGTTTTCACTTGGTACTTCATGGTGGAAGGAGGACATCTAACCATGCAGTTGGAAGTCATTCTATATAATTTTGAAAGAAAAAATTGGAACCAAACATGCATAATACATTTTAGAAAATGGAGGAAGCCTTCCTTATGTGGATGTCATTTGGAGGGGAATAGATGGCTTTGCATCTACTTTGGAGTTGCTTGAGGACAAGAAACATTTTTTCAAGCGGGACTGTAATATTCCCAAATTTTCACATCATATTTGGAATATTAGAGTCCTTTAATTTCTTAATAAATTAAGTAAATAAAAGGGTGGAGGGACCCACAAACCTCAAAGGTGAATAAAATCCACTTTTAATGTGTGTATGTGGATACTTTAGATCTAGATCTAGAATCATGGAGTAGTGGAGCAACTCCATTAATTGAGATCATGTCTCATTTATGAGATATATTATGAAGGATGAATTAGTCAAATAAGATCATGCATCTTAAATATAAAATCATGAGGATCTTTGATAAGGTCAACTAAGATCATAGTGCATTACGGGGTCCCGTGATTTGGTCGATTGGCGAGCCAAATGACGATGTAACATCAAACCAAGATTTGGAGCCCAAGGACCTAGCCTTCCTGGACTCAGAGAGGGCTCTCTCTATTAGATGTAAAAGATATCGGTGTGTTCGCTTGTGGTGTTCTGATATTAGGCTAGTTATGAAGTGAGTTTTTTTATTTTTGGTTTTTAAGTTTGTGAGGGATTAAACTGATCAAAGATGTAAAAATGGATAACAAGAAGTCAGATCAATTGGGCTATGGGGTCAAACAGGTCAAGGAAGCTATGAGATGATGATGCAAGGTTGCTGTAGGGCCGATTTGATTCACGGTAGAAGGGATCTTTGGGAAGAATGGAGTAAATGGACATCAAGTTTGTGAAAGACAAGGGATTTCAAGTGTAACTAGTTGATAGCAGACATAAAAATGTTATAGCAAGCCATTAATCATGCTAAATGTAACTATAAGCTAATTAATACATAGAAATCAAACATTCCAGCCATACATAGAAGTATAAGACCCTCTAACTTTGGGAAATGGCTATCAGACTTTGGGGAAAACACATAAGAAGGACTAACAACTCATAAAACTATGCCGGAACACCTAAACACAGTCTTTAAGTTATTGGGCACTTGGACAAACAAGCTTTCATAGTTTTAGGCAAAGGGCTAGATCGGGACTAGGCCTCTTTGGTTCAACAAGATGATAAACTAATCAGTCAAAGAGATAGTTTCATGGACAGAACTATGGACAGCTTATAGGTAAGCAGGGCACACCATACATCCTACTCAACATGCATAGAACTTGTAAATAAAACTAGCAAACAGTATCCTTAAGTTACTAAAGAGCAATTAAGAATTCTTTAGTATAACTAAGGAAGAAGAAAACATCAAGCTATGAAGATTCAGGAATTTTGAGGTGCCTCCATGGGCATATCTCAAAATCAATCTCTACTGATCTATAGCAGCAAGAAGAATGTATTATGAATGAAAACTAGAAGACAAAAACATAGCAAGAAACACTATACCATTCTACCATGTCATGGAATCCATCACCAATCCTTCATCATTCATCAAAAGCATCCAAGAGGCAGTCCAAAAATCATAACACAAGTATGTTCTTCAAAGCTCATATGACCAATATATTGATTCTTCTCTCAAGTTCAGCCTCTGATTTACAATGAAAACCATGGAATAAATAGGCTTGAGGGAGGAAAACCTCATGGAGCAACTAGCTATCCCATTGGCCAAATCAAAATATCTAAACTTGTCCTTGAGGCTTTGCAAAGCCCAAGGCACAAAATATCCCATAAAATATCTAAAAAACTGCTAAAAATGGAAATGATATTGACTTTACATCATTTCCCAAGGATAAAAATAGCTTAACGCACATTTGGGAAAAGCAGATTTTTGAGGTTCAAAAATTACAAAAATACTTCATATTTATGCCTGAAAAAGGTCCCCTGAATTGCTGGATGATAGGCAGCCTTCCCGATGTCGAAATGAGGCTCATGATGGCTCGTTGGAAAGCTCTCTGTGTCTACTTTCCGGCACAACTAAAACCATCTCAATCTGAGGCCTGGAAGTCATCCAAAACTGTACCTGTGTGCAAAAACCCAGAAAATAGCAGACTGCTGATATGGCAGGCAGAATGTGCAAAAAGAGGGCATTTTTCGCCAATTTGAGGGGGCGAATGATCTCCAAATGCTCTGAAAATCGCTGGAGACCTGCTCATAGAATTATGGCATCCATCGGTATCATCCTCCTCCCTTGAAAACTCCTCAAACTGAAATGGCGAAATTATGAGTTTTCGACCAAAAACCCAAAAAATGCCAAAAAACAAAAAGTTGCTGAAAAAGGCCCAAAATTGGCATGCATGACCCTCAAGGGTCCATAGCAACATGCTCCGAAGCTGAGGCCAAAATATCAAGGGCTGATATGCTTTTCCCTTCTTTCCGTGCTAGGCGCTTCCCCTTTACCTTCTTCAATTTCTCTTGTGTTGCCTTTAGTTTGCGCCGGGCAAACCGATTCAGCTTTTGGAAGTGGTGTGTCCTCTTCCTCTGCAGCTCTAAATCTCTATTCGCCCTCTCAAGCTTCATTTCCAAATGTTTGTTAGCTCTTTCAAGCCAAGCCTCTTTGTTTTCCTCAATTTCCTGCTCAAGGAGTGCAGTGAGAGGAAAGGCTTGGAGCTGGGCTTGCTCTTCTGCTCTCTGCTTCTCCAAGGCTCTTCTAAGCCCGATGGTCCTAGGCCTCTTTCGTCTAGGCTGGTCTTCCTCTTCTTCATCATCAAACTCACCAATGAGCTCTTCAATTCTTTCTTGTGCCTTTTCTTCCTCTTTCTTATACTTAATCGCCCGTGCCTCATGAACAGCTGTGTGCACATTCATCTGTTTGTTTTCAATCTCCAAGAAATGATTTAAATTCCTTGCCCTTTGAATATCTTGCTCTAACGCTTCAATTTGTCCTTCCTTATGGATTAAGATATTTTCAAGAAGGCGGGCCTCATTGTCACTATCATCGCTTTGGATAGGGATAATAGCTAATTCACCTCCATGCTTTGTACTTTCTCCAACTTTACTTTTGCCTTTGAAAGCCAATCTGGCGCTTTTCCTCCTTGGCATGCTAGAAGGTGTCTTTTTGGGCAATTTCCTCTTGCTAGGAACAATCTTTGTCACTGTTAAGGTGGCAGCCTTAGCTTGCTATTCTTCATCAATGTCTTGTCCAATTTGTGGCTCAAGAGGTGTTTCAATTTCCTGCCCAACTTGTTGTTCTTCATCTTGCACTTGCTGCTGTTCCTCATCATCTAACTGCTGTTCATCAATGTGTACCTGTTGCTGTTCATCTTGGACCTGCTGTCCTTCATCACCTATCTGCTGCTGTCCCTCAACATCCATCTGCTGCTGTCCCTCAACATCCAACTGCTGCTGTCCCTCATCCTCTATCTGCTGATGTCCCTCATCCCTTTCTTCTTGCTGCTGTTCACTGCCCTCTCCTTCCCCCTGTTGACTTGGCTGTCCAGTAGTCATTCTGAGCCTTCTAGGTGTAGGCCTACTAGACAAAGGCACTGGGCGATGGATAGGCTGAGTAGGAGAAATATGGGCAGGAGGAATAGTGGCAAAATCTGGATGGCTGATGAATAAATCCCATGAAACCTCTTTCTTCTCCAGCTGGTATAGGAAGATAATCTTGATCAAAGAATGATGAAAAAGAGAAGGGATTTGCTGAGGTGGGGCCTTCTTTTGGATAGTGGATGCCATTTTCTCTATGATTTTGAACAAAAAGTGAGGGAGGTTTAGTTGCCTGCTTCTAGTAAAGTGCATCAATAAACGGACATGATAGGCATAAATTCGATCAAACCTCCCTTCACAAGTGAAATATTTCATTATGGCTTTCATAAGCGGAGCATAACTATCAAGGAGATATGAAAAAGGGAAAATAGCAGTGACAGCCTCTCTATGTTCAGGCTTGATGAAAGGTTTGTAATCCTCTAAATCAAGATGAGCTTGTTTAAACCATTTTTCGCCATGATACGGGATCTTGGTGGCCTTGGACACATACCTTGGAGAAATTTTGAAATCAAGATCCACCACTTGGAAGTGTTTTTCTTTGAATCTCAGGGCGCACAAGTGTGTTAATGGCGAAAAACTCTTGACTTCTTCTATCTTCTGGCAGAAATCAAGGCAGCCTACTTCATGGAAATTGAAAAGTACAGATGGATGAGCATTAATCTCTTCTGTAGAGATGGGCTCATATCTTTTATGTGGCCCACTCCTGTGGTCTTGTCTTGGAGGCATTTTGTCCTGAAATGCTTTGGAAAAGACAAACTATCCTTACTGTGTGTAAAAATGCCCTGCTGAAAACAAAATGTGTCACTATGCTGCTTGGACAGATAGACAATGTGAGTTGGATGGTTTGCAACAAGTGTCTTTGTAATACACAACCTCCTGTTCTCTTAAAACTAGCCTTCTACCTTTGAGTGTACCTCAGCCAGGCAAATTCCTCAATAGGACACCATCAGTAAAGATGAGACAAACTGCTGTGTAGATTTCCTGTATACAGTGTTAAGAAATCATTCTTCTTGTGAGTTTGTTAGAGGCCAATCAACACACTTGTATTTGTGTCTCCAAGACAAAACTCAAATATTAAAACCCTGCTCTTCAGAAAGTGGCCCTACTCACCCTTAGAATATCTTTGTCAACAGATTTCTCTAGAAGAGACCATATAGTGAAAGAAAAAAGGAGACCTAGGTTAGGTGAAATATCAGTGCACAGTGTTTTAGGAAAAACACCCTTTACTTGTGAATTTAAGAGATCAACCACCACATTTATATCTTTGTCTCCAATGTTAAACTCCCATCAAAAAACCCGCCCTTCAGAAAGTGTCATGTTCACCTTTAGAAAATCTCTGTCAACAAATTCACGGTAGGAAATAATATAGTGAAAAAGAGGGGCAGACTGCTAGAAGGAGTTTGCTGTGAGAAGTGCTTTGATTACCCTGTTCTTGTGAGTTTTAAGATGTCACTCAATACCTCTTACTCCTTTCCATGGTAACTTTTGCAATCATTAAAAACTTTGCCCTGTATAAGTGTGCCAATAGTCCACTAATCTTGCATCTCTTGCAAACCACCATACATATGTTTAGACTGTCAATACACAGGACTGGAGCAAAAATGACAGAGTTTAGAAGACTACACAGTTTTTGGAAAAAACTATGTGAGTTCTCTTTTTCAAAACAAATATGTCAAAACCCCTTTTACTGGTTGCATTTCACTGTTTTAATAATGTGGCAATGCCTTGAGGACAGTGTGAAAAGTTTCTCTTCAGACCTAAACCCTGTCTCTCTATAACAAAATCTTTCTCTGCAGCTTCAAACTATAATTTTCTGCTTGACCAAGAACCCTTTTCTTACTAAGCTTCACTATTCTCTTATATGTATGTCACTCTATTAAACAAACAACAGGCTCATAAATCTAACCCTGGTGTGAGCATACAGTCGAATTCACTGTTTATGGAACAATGGTGACAGTATTTAAACAAGCTCCATGGTTTTAATAAGGGCTGTAGTAGCTCATTTCTTCCCCACCGTTCAAGCTTCTGTTAAATATGTAAACTCTGTTTCTTTGTAAAAACCGCCTCTGTCCTATCGGAATACCAAAGTTCTGTTCTAACCCTTTCACTTCACACCACGGTTTTGATTTCAAACTTTCATGTTTCTTAGCAATTTTTTGAAATCGAGGGAGAAAAATGTGTGAAAATACCTCAAGATTCGATGAACAGCCGTTGGGGAGGGCTGGAGTAGCACCGGAGGTCTTCAAAGTATGCGCGGCACTCTTTAATGTCAGCACGGTGCGCAAAATTAGACCTGGGTGGCCTGTCGGGTCGACCTGTCGGGCGGCGTACAGGCGCGTCGCTTGTTTGTACAGGCGCGTCGTGCCAACAATGACCGTCAGTGTAAACACTCTCCCAGGCGCGTCGCGCGGGTTTCCAGGCGCGTCGCTCGGCTTTTAACAGTGCCACACTCTGCAAATCGACCATAAATTTGTTGTTTCTATGCTGAGGGCGGCATGGAACTTTGTTTGCAGTTGGAAAACGATAAACTCACTCTCGACCTCACTCCTTATATCATTTCAAAACAAATCTTCAACGGTCACTTCCTTTTTAAACGCAAAGTGGACTTTTGGTTTGGCTTCTTTGCAAATTTTCACAGTCTTTTTGACACTTTTGAATATCCTCGGTGCATCTCATACTTGAACCTCTTTATAAAAAACACAAATGGCTTTACAAACCAGAACCTTGTCTTACTCATGCACCGGTGTTTGAACAGTGATTTCCTTTTTTGTTCTTTGGGTGATAAACACCGAACTTCAGACTTTGACAAATAACTTGATAACTTCGACATCACCTCTGCCACTTGGTGAGAAGATATATTTAACCTCTTTGATTTTTGAGTTTCAAAGTGTCCTTTCTAACTGCTTCAAAAGTGACAAGGCCTCCCCTTGAAACTGGCTTAAATGCCAAGTGTCCTTTAAATTTATTTTCGGACTGTGAGGTACAAAATGCAGTTGTATTTGTTTATGCTCTATTCACCTTTGTATATTAAAAAAGGAAATTTTTCTTTGATACCTCTTTTTACTCAAGATACACTGATATGGTACCCTTTCCCTTTTATGATGAACATGCCTATACTTGTCTTAAAATCTTTCTCCAGAAACTGAAAATAGGCCAAATCACTCCTGTACTTGATGAACCTGTAGACTGACTTGTAGGACCCCTGGTTGCAGAAGAATTTGAAATGCTGCCTCAAAAAAACAGGGTTCTTTGATACACAGTCATCACTTGATTTGATTGGTGCATTTGACCTTTTGTAATGGAGCCATTGCCAAAGCTTAACTCTGTCCACTGTTTTACCTTTTCTCTTTTGCAGGTGACACATTGTAGCTGATCTCTTTTCAAGCTTGCCAAATTCTTCAAAACTGGATGATGACTTGTGATAAAATGTCCTGACTGTTCCCTGCTTTGCAGAAATGCCTCCTCTTTTTAAGCTCGGTTTGACAGAATCCTGTAGATGTCTTTTGATTGGATTTGTAATAGTGAAGTGCTTCATGAGTTTTGAGTGCTGCCCAGAGCCAATAAAACTCATTTCCAGAAACTCTGTCTTAATCTGCTGATGGCTATATGATGAGCAGGCTTTGGCAATGCATGCATATATTCAATATTGTCTCCTTTCCACTATAGGTACAGTTTGACAGAAATTTTCATTTGAATGGGAAAACCAATACTTTTGAATCATAAACACTATCATTTACCTGGTGTAAAGACCTTTTAGCTTTCTTCCTTTGTCTCTTTCCACTGTCTCTTAGATCAATCAGTCTTTAACAACATCCAATGCTTTGGCCATCTGCTCATAAAAGGAGGAGGCCCTTCACTTGGCAAAGTATATGAGGATTATGTGATAAGGCTGCATGACAAGGGTTTTCTTGATTATGATGGTAAGCAATCAACTTAAAAAACATCAAGACTGGCACCTCTGCTTGCAATCATCACTGTGTTTCAGAAAAACCCTAGCCAAAGTGTCACTGTCTTCCTGCATTGCTCTGGGGGTGACTGAAATGTCATCATTTGCTTAAGTTATCTCATGACAAATTATTGGAAAGATAGTCTCTGTGACTATGGAGGTCAGCACCTTTTGAAAAGCAAACAACTTCCCTTTTGCCTGTGTAATGACATGTTTTGTCAGTACCTTTTCAATTTGATCTTGTGGACAAGCAGGCTGCTTATGATACCTTGAATTTTTACTAATGACATGCCCTTCTAAAGTTTAACAATTCATATGACTTGAAAACTTCAAATGACCTCCTTTATCAGACCAAACTCTGCTTTCCTTTGAAATTGTATACTTCAGACTCTATCCTTGTTATGATCATCACTCATACTCAGAAAAAACCTAGAATCTTTGTTTCACTGTTCAGTAAACAACAAACCTGGACTTTTGCAATCTTCAAAGTCAATACTGGCCAGCGCCCTCTGCTTGTGGATGAAGGAGGCGCCCTAACCCTCTGCTTGTAAATGAAGGAGGTTCTGGGCCATGACAATTTACCAGTTTGCTGTGACAGTGGTGTCTTTCTCTTACTGTGATTTTCATGTTGGAAAGAACTGTAAGGTCTTGATGAGTGACTCTTTTTTTTGCAGCTTCATCTCAGGTTCATGCTACATTTAGAAGAAGTTGTTCCTCTAACTGTAGATTCAAGAATTTCCTCCTGAGATGAAGTTATATTTCCTGTTCCTTGCAGAATCCATAAAACAGTGTGAAACACCTAATAGTCAGCTTGAGATTAGGGTTTATGCAGTGCTGAGACCTAGGGATATAAGTGGCGTGACTTAGAGCTGTTTGTCAATTTCATTTGCAGAGTGGGAGGTCAGTTATGGCTGGTCTGTAACAGATGGAGGCTTTTTGGCTTTTTGATGATCGCCAAGGGTAAAATGTCTTAAAGCGCCACTTCCTAACATAGGGGAGACTTTTGAAACAGATTTGGATTTGCCTTTTAAAGCTGATGGGTAGATCAGTAGGGCTGAAGCTAGATAGGATAGGGATAATGAGGTTTTGATTTTGACATGGGTGGACTGAAAAGTAGAAAGGCGATAAGTTTTAGGAGGGTTTTCTAGATGACATGTTGACATAAGGAAAAAAGTTTCTAGAAAACTCAGCTATATATATAGTCATCACTAACATGTAAAAAATACTGATGGCTAACACATTCAAAGAAGATCATGAAGCACTTATGATAAGATATTGGAGGAAGTGGTGCATTTAATGCACACATGATGGAGAGGGTGATCATCCCATGTGAACATGATGGAGGACATGAGGCTACAGTGTATTCAAACATGGAGACTATGTCCACATGTACAGCGCAGATTTGGAGTAGGCCCAGTCTATGGAAGGCTCATGCATATAATGAAGGTGAAGGCACAAAGGAAGGCATGATTTGGATTATTCATTTCTTGATCTTTTTAGATCTATATTTGTCTTAGGACATTTCTATGTAGGCTTGGGTTGTTTATCAAAGTTTGCAGTGTTGTTTAGCACAAGGTGTTCCCGAGTGAGAATCCCACCTCTTTCTTTGAGTAGCTCTAGAAAGAGGATTGTTCTTCACTCCTTATCAGGCATTGGTGCCATCTTCAGGTGGTTGTTTCTAGCATTAAGCTAGAAAACCAATGGAGGATTCATCCTACAATTTTGTTCTTCAGATCCAGCCTTTTAGGAGCAGCAGATCTACATCCGACATTCAGGCCATTGGGTTTTACCTCCATGCAGCAGTGGTCCCTTCAAGGATTTTGCAGTTCATTCCTGTAGATCTATTGGAGGAAGGACTTTTCTAGTATTTTAGATGGAAATCCTGTGAAGGATCATCTCCTCACATTGGATCTATTGTTTCCATCACTCAGGAGCTGATTTGAAATATCTAGCAGCAGGCTATTCAGCCTCCCTCTCTAACAGTGCAGTTTTCTAAAGATGTCATTCATCCAACAACTATTTTCAGTGGAGGAGATTGGAGGATCTAGATCTTGAGATTTTACTCCAAGGATCTAGTGAAGGGATTAGCCCTTCTTGCATAGATCTGATTGTGCATCATTGCGGCTATTAGTATGAATCCTTTGTCGAAGTGTACGAAAAAGGACCACTTTAGCTACGCATAACTAATAGCCCTAACAACAAAAGTGGCTGCCAATATCTTCAGATCTGCAGTTAGTTGATCAAGAAAAGAGCTGCAAAAAACCAAATCTATGCATAGAAAGACATTAAGCAGTAAAAAGAAGGGTTTGCTCCATATATCCAATAGACAAGACAAGAACAATTTTTGAAAGAATTTTTTTATTAAGGGCACCCAGGAGGAAAACAAGAAGGCATATCCAATTCTCCTCAATGGGATGGGTTCTTGGAAGTCCTCAGCACTTCAGATCTAGAATCTCTCTCTCTTGTTGGTGTAGAAAACCCAGACAAAGAATGGAACTCAAAGGGAGCTCACACAGCAAATAGTGGAAAAATGTGACCAAGTGTATAGATCCAGAGTGATCTAATAGGCAACAAAAGGTGAAGAATGGTAGGAAAAACCCTCCTATTTATAACAAAATATTGCGTCATTCTAGATCTTGGTGCATGATTAAAATAATGTTAACCAAATCTAGATCCACCTTTTATGGAATATTTTATTATATTTGTTGGAGGGAAAAAGTATTTGACTTGGGTCAAATCCCTTTATTTGTTGATAATAAATAAATAAATGATTTATTTATCTTTTTAAGGAAGTGGTTGAAGGATAATCAAATAAATAATGATTTATTTAATTATTTGTGGGTGATTTGGTCATATTTAACAAGGAATATTATCTAAATAAGATTTAAATAATTATTCCTAGAAAATAATAAGATAAATAAAGGTTTATCTCATTAATTTATTTGTTTTTGGGTTAAACATGACTGGGAATAATAATTAAATTATGGTTTAATTAATTATTCCATGAGGAAAATCAAACAAATATAGGTTTGTTTAATATTTCCCTTTGGGGTTTCCTGTTTAGACCATAAACAACCTAATAAATGTGTTTTATTAAGTTATTTTACATAGTGAAAGCAATTTTACTTAGGGTAAAATTGGTCTTGCATGGTGTACTTGGGTCCATCTAATGATAATAGGTTAGATGACCAAAAAATGGTGTAACGACGGCCATCATATCATCAGATCTAGCTTCAGATTTGCATTCCTAGCAGCATACATTTGAAGCCCTAAGAGGGTGGTTTTCTTAGACTCACAGATCTAAGAAATCCCTTCTGGGTTATCTTTGGAATCCATCATTGAGCCTAGATCTATAATTCCAGCATCATCAGAGCTCCCATTTTTCCTAGATCTGAATTTTTATCTTTCAGGCAGTTGCAGCAGGGACAGTGCAGTTTACCTTCTAGCAGAGCAGCAGTCCATATTGGGAAATCATTGCAGGGTCATTCTAGGCCACCCTTGTGGCTTGAGTGTCTCATATGTTGAGCATTGTTATACTTGCTTTTTTCACCTCCAATATAATAAAATGGCTCAGATATTTCTATGCATTCTGATGTGTATATAGATTTATTGTTTACTTTGTTGCATTTCTTATATTGTGTTTTAGTATTACTACATTCTCCCTTTTGGGATATTACACTATCCCTGAAAATAAAATTAAAAGCAGTAAAATAGTGGAAATACAAACAGAAAATGAAAAACCAACTCTAGAAAAAGAAGATAAACCCACCCAAACTACAGTTACAAAAGAAGAAATAATTCAGTTAGGAAAATCACAAGCACCATTCAACAAACAAGCTAAATTACCAAACTAAAGATACCAATTCCTTTGACAGAGTTGCTAAAACATGACCTATATAAATCACATATCACTGAGACTTTAAATATGAATGATGGAGAAGATTCACTTAATTTGAGTGATGATCAACTTGTTGAATCTTTGGTTAAGCTAGAGGGGTGAAAGCAGGTTTAACACATGCATTAGCAATTTAAATTTTTATCAAACTTATTTACATATTAATATGTGATCTGTCTTAAAATGTTGCAGCAAGTATTAAATTAATGTGACATCAACCTTATTGTGAGAGAAACAAACAATTAAATAGATTGAGTGGATCATATCAACATATAAGAAACACACATAGAGACAAAATATGTAAGTGGAAACCCATAAAGGGAGAAAACCACATTTTATTATTGTTGTGATGCAAAGGCAAGCTCCAACTCCCTCTCACCACTGGTTTTCTGTAGGCACCAACCTACGGGAGGCTCCAACCTCAATCAGCTACAACTGACAGCTATCAAGCTCCAACTTGATAGGGAAGATCCAACTTCCTCAATTTATCAAAAGAAATGTTTGTTGATTTACCTCAGATATCAGCTCTATTCTGTAGCATCTCTTTCTGCTCCTCTCTTCCTTTTCTTCTCTACCTCAATCTTCTATACTTTGCATACTCTCTCCTTACTCTCTCTAACCTATCTATGCATATCAATTTGATATTATATATAGAGTTCATCACATGACTATTTGTATTCCACAAGGAATTTGGAGTGAACAACCATGACTCTTTGGCTTCTTCCTTCTCATTCCCTTGTCAAACTCATTCAAAACAAAATATAACAATATGTACAAATTTCCATGTTACAGTGGGATTTTTATTTTCCTTCAGATACTTGCCTTTGCATCATAAACAATATAAAACATTTGCATTTTCAGTTACAGTATATAAACTTCACTCAGCCCTTCACTTGTTGATTTTTTCCTTTCTATAGCCGGTCATGCAATTGTCTTGCATACTTTGTTCATCTTAAACCCCACACATTCTTGCAATTTTAAATCCCTTAATTGCATACCTTTCAATTCTACGATTATATTTTACCTCTATACATATTCTCAAGCTCCCTTTGTAGTTGTGTATACGCACATATATATATATATATATATATATATATCTGATTTACAAATTCATGGCCCACATAACTTCACAATATGGCAATCTTTACATGTGGAAGCTTTTCTTATTTCATGGTTCAAACCATAGTCAATTTCATTTCTCCAACTCTTAATCGAAGGCTAACTTCACTTTCTGGATTTTCGAATCCATTATTCAAATCCTGCACGAACTTGGGCTCTCACACATGATTATCTGAATACATAGATATATTCGGTCACAGCACTATTAACTCACATTAAACTTTCTTTGTGCATTTAAAATGCATCCCAAAAATTGCCTCCAATACAAATCCACAATCTGGCAACCTACAATGTTTAATCCCTGAGCTGGAAATTTAAATACTGTGCGGAACCTACTTCTTCAAATGGTTATAAAAAACCCAATGTATATAATGTGCCCCTTTATCAAACCATCATTTATGAGTGCGCTTTATTATCTTTTACTTTGATAAAACTTACCAAAGTATCAACATACACTATGGTTGGCCAGACGTTCATACTGCTATCGTAAATTTAACACTCTGTACCTTGGTCGAAACCCAACATATCACACCATACCTTATTTCATGATCTTCGGTCAATATTCAATAGCCATTAGTCCCAACGGTCTGCGGACTTCACCATCACTCTGAATGTATTATATAACTTTACATAAAGCCGAATTGTGACTCTATGGTGGAGTGTGAACACAATAACCTATCGGTCTTTGTATATTTATGTATTATATATATTATATATTCGCGTATTTTAAAAATTTTCTTTATCATATAATATATATACCAACATATGTATACTCACTGATCGAGTGTCATAAGCAGTAATATGAAACCACTTCAATCAACGACTGCAAACTTTACCGCATACCATTCGATGATCCAACGATCATCGCGCAACCAAACTGCCCTCCTTTTAACCGCTCAAAAACGCGCGATGACGATGGGTCCCAGCATTAACTTACCCTACTCATCCAATGGTCGATGTATTATTGCGCTTCAACCCTCCGATCCTACGGCAATCGCACGAGTTAGATGCACAGGTTTTAACTCGCGATGAGAGCGAGTTCTCCAAACCGCTTAAGACCACGTGTCAGCCTATGGCGTTGATCGCGTTCAAATTGGGAATACAGCTTATCGTACAAAAGCGGTGCGATGAAAACCGTTTGGTGTTCCAAACCCACTGTCACTGTTCATACCTCGTGGTTCCGTTTAGTTGTGCTCGAGGTTCTGTTCCTCAAATTCACGCAAGGTTCCTTTGCATAGTTCTATCGAAACCCGACTTTTCTTCACAACTCTGCCTTCAACTTCGTTTTATTAACCAGCTCGGTCTTACCCTTCACCATAGCATTTCTTCATTTTTCAACCCTTACCACATTAAAATTTCATACCTAGTTCAACTCAGCTCACGTTTTGTTAACCAAGGTTATTCCTCATCTGCAGAACTAATCGGATTACTCTTCCAGTAGCGCCTTCACTTAACCATTTGCTTCACCTTTGTATACCTATCTATTCACTTGTTGTCAGATCTTCTTTGAAGATTTTGAGCCACCCTTACAGAAATTTAACCAATTAATACTCAGGCATTCATGAACAAGTTCCTTCATTCATATATACAGTGGAATTACTTACAGAATCTCCTACCTTGGCCAGATATTCAATTTGATGACCTTCCCTATGCTACTCTGTCTCTACAGATTTTCCAGGTCTGCAGCTCTATGCAGCTCTATGCAGGACTTCAACATCAATTGGTTTACAGGAACAAACCCTGTTTGTCTAGACTGAATCACTCACACACTCTGCAGCTCTCCAGTTCTGCTACTTTCTGCTTCAATTCCTTTGTTTCATCCTCTTTTGTGTTGCCTCTTTGCCTTGTTCTTTGTTTTTTTCGGAGTGATCCTCATTTTCCATCTCCTTTTCCATCGATGACAACATTTCCAACAGTCTCCCCCTTTAGCATTGATGGCAACACCTTCACCAATAATCCAATGCTTCCTCCAAGTCTTCCTCTGCTTGGCTTTTTTTAGAAGATTCTATCTTCTGTTACTTGCTTTTCCTCCCCCTTTGACATCAATGGCAAAGGGTTGCACATTTCTTAGTGTGTTGTCTATCTCTTCATTTCCTCTCTCTGAGATGTGTTTAGGCCTTCTTCTTCTAACTTTGTACTCTGCTGCTCCAAACTGGTGTACACGAGTTGTTGAGAGAACACTTTTGAGGATATTTAAACTTGTCTATACATAGGTGATGACAACCACATATAATCAAATTTGTATAATCAGGGATGCATCATTGGATCAATACTTAAGGATTGTGAATGCTCCATGTGACATATAAAGCTTGCTTCAGCTATACTTTTGTCTATATTATAATCTTCATCTGATGTCCATATCTGTTGAGGAAGTTGTAGTTGGAGTATGTCTTCTTCTGCAATACACATCTGCAGTACCACACCTGTTCAATTATGATGGTCTTCCACACAACTTAAAGTTGTTTGATTGAAGTCTCAGCGACCAAACTTCACACAGTTTATGAATAATCCTAAGTCAGAGGCCTTGAAGATATATAAGTGCTAACTTACGAAAGGCATTCAATTATAGATATAAAGGTATTGCTTCAATGCTCAATATAATGTTTCAAGAGTAAACAAAGAAAAATACTGATCCTTTAGCCTTTTCATTGACTCTTTTATGCTGGATGTACTCTTGCCATAATCCTTTGATCCTGAGGACCTGTTTCCTGCTTCCCTTGCTAACTGATCTCCCCCTGGAATGATATTTTCGTTTCTGTTCTCCCCTTGAAACTGTGCTTTCTCTTCATATCAGAGAGTAGCATCTACAGATACTACCCCTAGTCTATCTCTCAAATATTCAAATGGTTCTCTAGCAAGAGGTTTGGTAAATATATCTGTTGTCTGTTCTTTTGTTGGTACATACTCCAGTTTTACTATCTTCTGAGCCACTTGTTCTCGGAGAAAATGATACTTGATTGGGATATGTTTAGTTTTTGAGTGAAGCACAGGATTTTTAGATATAATTATAGCACTTGTATTATCACATTTGATTGAGATAGGTTCATCAATGCTTACCTTCATGTCTTGGAGGGTTTTCTTCATCCACATGACTTGTGTACAACATGCTGCTGCTGCTATGTATTCTGCTTCTGCTGTAGATAGAGAAATAGATGTTTGTTTCTTGCTTAGCCATGCCACCAGAATTTCTCCTAGATAGAATGCACCTCCACTTGTGCTTTTCCTGTCATCCACACAACTAGCCCAATCTGCATCTGTGTATGCTGTCAAAGTGAAGCTTTTGCCTTTTGGATACCAGAGTCCATACTGTGCAATTCCTTGTAGATATCTGAATATTCTTTTGACTGCTAGAAGGTGATTTTGTTTAGGTGCTGCTTGATATCTAGCCACAAGTCCTACTGCTAGCATGATGTCTGGTCTTGATGCTGTCAGGTACAATAGACTTCCTATCATGGATCTGTAGAGTCTTTGATCTATATCAGCAGATCCATCATCAGCACATAGCTTGCATCCCGTGATCATGGGAGTTGACACAGGTTTGCAGTCCTCCATTTTGAACTTTTTCAACATTTATTTTAAGTATTTTTCCTGTGAGATGAATGTACCTATGTTCTTTTGCTGGATTTGAAGTCCTAAGTAGAAACTGAGCTCTCCAATCATGGATATCTCAAACTCTGATTTCATCTCCTCAGCAAACCCTTTTGCTAGCTCATCTATGTTGCTTCCAAACATAATGTCATCAACATATACTACAACAATCAGGAGTTCATTTTCATGGGCTTTTATGTATAGATTGTTGTCTGCTCCTCCTCTCTTAAAGCCTTGGTTTTGCAAGTATTTATCCAGCCTTGAGTACCAAGCACGAGGAGCTTGTTTTAGTCCATATAGAGCCTTCTTTAGTCTGCATACATAGTCTTCTTTGTCTATTAATGAGAAGCCTTCTGGTTGTTCCATGTAGACTTCTTCTTCTAGATCTCCATTCAAAAATGTAGATTTCACATCCATTTGATATACCTTGAAGTCTTGGTAGCATGCAAAGGCCAGAAACATTCTGATAGCTTCCATTCTGGCTACAGGGGCAAATGTTTCATCGTAATCAAGTCCTTCGATTTGTGAATATCCTTTGTAGACAAGTCTGGCTTTATTCCTGATTACCTGTCCTTGCTCATTCATTTTATTTTTGAATACCCATTTTGAGCCTATGACATTTTTCTCAGTGGGTCTAGGAACTAGTTCCTAGGTATTGTTCTTCTCAATTTGGTCCAATTCTTCATTCATAGCATTCACCCAAGACTTGTCCTTGCTGGCTTCTTTAAATTCCTTTGGCTCTATTTGTGATAACATGGCTATGTATACCTCTTCTGTCTGTTCAGTTAGTTGCCTTCTTGTTTGGACCCCTACTCTCTTGTCTCCTATTATTTTATCTTCAGGATGGTTCTTTTGAGTGTATCTAGAAGGAGATTTAGAGCTCATTTCAACATCTTCTATTTTCTTTCTTGTTTCATCATCATCTTGGTTTTATTCTTCATGGTGGTCTGAAGGACTGTTGCATTCTGTACCTCTTGTATTGTTTGGAAGTTCTTCATCAAATCTCACGTCAATTCTTTCTACAATTTTTCAAAGAGTCTTGTTGTAGCACCTGTACCCTTTACTTTTGGAAGCATATCCTAGAAATATCCCTTCATCTGCTCTTGCATCAAATTTCCCAATATTTTCATCATTATTATTTATGTAACAATTGCTTCCAAAGATTCTAAAATGTTTGATTGAAGCTGGTTTCCCATGCCATAGTTCATAGGGAGTCTTGTCACTGCTTGGCCTTAAGTGAGCTTTGTTAAGGATATGCACGGCTGTGTGTACTGCTTCTGCCCAGAAGGTTTGAGGAATATTACTCTCTTGCATCATGGCTCTGGCAATTTTTTGTACAGATCTGTTTTGTCTCTCTGCTACTCCATTCTGCTAAGGTGTCCCTGCAATAGTAAATTGTTGCTTTATGCCATGTTCATTACATAGGTCTGCAAAGTCATAATCTGTGAATTCACCTCCTCTGTCTGATCTGATGCATTTTAGCTTGCATCCTGTCTGATTTTCTGCTAAAGCTTTGAATATTTTGAATTTTTCCAGAGCTTCCGATTTATTCTTGAGAAATGCAACCCATGTCATTATGGAGAAATCATCTATTATCAGCATGAAGTAGGATTCTCCACTTGGTGTTTTAGTTCTTGCAGGTCCACATAGGTCCATGTGCACAAGCTGGAGTGGTCTTCTTGTTGATAACTCATCTTTGGCCTTAAATGATGTGCGGGTCTATTTGCCCAATTGACAAGATTTGCATATGGTATTAGAAGGCCTTTTTATTTCTGGCATGTCTCTGACAGCTTTCTTCTTGCTTAGTCTGATGATGTGATCGAAGCTGAGATGTCCCAACCTTTTATGCCATAACCATGACTCCTCAAGTTTTCTAAGATGACATGCTTCATCTTCCTCTTTCACAATGTAAACATTACTCTCTATTCGAACTCCTTTGAGCAGAGTCTTACCTGTGGTGCTTGATCTGACTTCACAATCTTGTGCTCTAAAAAGAACTTCACAACCTTTATCACACATTTGACTGACACTCAACAAATTTTCTTTCAGCCCATCTACAAATAGTACATCTTGGGCCTTTCCTCTGCCATTATCTAGGCTGACTGAGCCTTTTCCTTTTATTTTTCCTAATTTATCATTGCCAAAAGTAACATTGCCAGATTTCTTTTCATCAAAAGTTATAAACTTGCTTCTGTCTCCAGTCATGTGTTTTGAGCAGCCACTGTCCAAATACCACTGGCTTTTCAGGTCTTGAGCAGTTAGGGCCAAGTCACATTTATTCACCTTCTTTATCCACTGGAAGCACCCTTTTGTTTGGTATATTTTGTGAGATGATGAACTACATCTTCTGAGAGGACATTTGGAAGGCATATGTCCAATTTTGTTGCATACACAGCATTTGATTGTGATTTTTGCAGAATTGCGAGTATGAGTAAAATTTCCTTGATTCATAAACCTCCTTCAGGTGTTGAGCATCAATCTTTGTCCATATTTTCTGCATTCAATGATTTTATGGCCAAATTCTTTACAATAAAAACAGTAACCATAGAAACAATCTGCATACCTGATGTGAGGTTGTCTTCTCCATTTGTTTTCTTTAGGCAGTCTCTTCACTGTTTGTATCTTTTGCTGGTTTGAATTACTCCTCCTTGTATGACAGTATGTAGCAATGTGTCCCAGCTTGTGGCAGACATAACAGGTAGAATTTTCCATAGGAGGCAAGAATCTCCTTTGATGGCTTCCAAATTTGACATACTCAGGGGTATATGAATCTTTTTCTGTTGTTTGAGAATTTCTTACATTATTTGTTATTAGAGGATTCTTCTGGGTTCTGTCTCACTCCTTACATGTTTCTTCTTTTGTAGAAATTATTTGAGCTGCTTCATCATCCTTCTTTGCTTTTACAAAAATAATCTCTCTGTTTTCTTTTTCTTTACTTTTACTTGATTCTCCTTCATAGCCTATTCCAGTTTTTATCATAGGAGATCTTTGAGCATCCAGAATTTCGTTCAACTTACCAGAGCTTGTTGTTTGAGAAGAATTTATAGCCACTTTCCTTTGAGCATTTTCTAATTTCTTCTTGAGACATACTACTTCTTCTTCCAAATTCTCTTGTTCTTGAGTTTTCTCCTTGATTTTCTTAAGTAACATGTCTTCTATCTTCTTGGCTTCTTCAAGCTCTATCTTTAGCTGCATGAGGACTTCTGAATTTTGTTCTTCTCGTACATACTTGAGGAGAATGTCCTTTTGTTTTCTGCACTTCAGTTTGAGTCTATCAATCTCCTCCAGGGCACTTCTTAGCTCCCCCTCAAGGTCGACTTCACCTTCTTCTTCTTCATCTTCTAGCAAGATTCCTTCAAGTTCTTCTATGGCCATCAATAAAAATTCAGAGGTTCCTTCTTCACTTGAGGGTTCATCTGAGTCTTCAGATGCACTGCTGTCTTGTTGAGCATAGAAGGATTTTCTACTAAATTTCTTTCCTTTCTGCCAGTTCTTTGATGTATTTTTCCCTGATTCTTGAGCCCGATTCTTTACTTTCTTGTGAGGACACTTAGCAGCATAGTGTCCAACTCTTCCACAGTTAAAGCATTTGAAAGGAAGTTTACCTTTGTATTTACCTGAGCCTCTATCCAGTTTCTTGACAAATTTAGCCTCTTCTTCATCAGAGGAAGAACATGTATCTTCCTTTTCTTCTTTCTTCTTTTCTGTTTTAAAAGATACCTCCCTCGTACTTGGCTTCTTTTGTGGGAGTCTCATCTCATAGGCTCTTAGATTTCCAAGTAACTAGTTCATAGTCAAGGTCTCCCAATCAGCTGTTTCTTCTATTGCAAACACCTTGGGATTAAACCTGGATGGAAGAGATCTTAGAATCTTTTGCGCAATTATACTTTTTGGTATGGTTTCTCCAAGAGCTTTCATATTATTAACAATTTCTGCAACTCTCAAAAAGAAGCTGCCAACATCTTCATCATCATTGATTTTTAAATTTTCAAACTGGGCTCTATATACTTGAAGTTTGGCAGTCTTTACCTTTTTATTTCCCTCATGGATATTCTCTAGAGTGTCCCACATATCTTTGGCAGTCTTACTGTGCATTATTTTGATAAATTCAACCTCACAAAGTCCACTTAAGATTGCATTCATGGCCTTTGCATTTGCTACAAATTCTTGTTTAGCTTCTCTTTCTGGGTCAGTTTCCTTTGGGGCATATCCAAATTCTACAGCAGCCCATACCTCTATTCCTAGAGACATTATGTATGCTCTCATTCTGATTTTCTAGAAGGCATAATTAGCACCAGTGAAGAAAGGGGCTTTATTGGTTGAGCTTCCTTCTTGACTAGCCATCCTGGGGGCCTAGGATCTCCTTTCAGTGGTTAAACTGGTACAAAAGGAACCTGCTCTGATACCGATTGTTTAATCTTTGGTTAAGCTGAGAGGGGGGGGGGGTGAATCAGTTTAACACATGCATCAACAATTTAAATTTTTCATCAAACTTATTTACAGCTTAATATGTGAACTGTCTTAAAATTTTGCAGCAAGTATTAAATTAATGTGACATCAACCTTATTGTGAGAGCAGAAAACAATTAAACAGATTGAGTGAATCATATCAACATATAAGCAACACACATAGAGACAGCAGATGTAAGTGGAAACCCATAAAGGGAGAAAACCACATTTTATTATTGTTGTGATGCAAAGGCAAGCTCCAACTCCCTCTCACCACTGTTTTTCTACAGGCACCAACGTACAGGAGGCTCCAACCTCAGTCAGCTACAATTGACAGCTATCAAGCTCCAACTTGATAGGGAAGCTCCAACTTCCTCAATTTATCAAAAGAAATGTTTGTTGATTTACCTCAGATATCAGCTCTGTTCTATAGCATCTCTTTCTGCTCCTCTCTTCCTTATCTTCTCTGCCTCAATCTTCTATACTTTGCATTCTCTATCCTTACTCTCTCTAACCTCTGTATGCATATCAAGTTGATATTATATATAGAGTTCATCACATGACTATTTGTATTCCACAAGGAATTTGGAGTGAACAACCATGACCTTTTGGCTTCTGCCTTCTCATTCCTTTGTCCAACTCATTAAAAATATGTACAAATTTCAATGTTACAATGGGATTTTTCTTTTCCTTCAGATACTTGCCTTTGCATCACAAACAATATAAAAACAATTAAACATTTACATTTTCAGTTTCAATATATAAACTTCGCTCAGCCCTTGGCTTGTTGGTTTTGTCCTTTCTGTTGTTGTCGTGCAACTGTCCTACATACCTCTGTTTACTGCAACTCTGAGCACATGTGTATGTTCACCTGTTCACTGCAATTGTGTACCTGCTGTATATATATATAACTGATTTACAAAGTCATGGCCCAAATAACTTCACAATATGGCAATATTTACATGTGGAAGCTTTTCTTATTTCATGGTTCAAACCATAGTCAATTTCATTTCTCCAACTCTTAATCGAAGGCTAACTTCACTTTTTGAATTTTCGAATCCATTATTTGAATCCTGCATGAACTTGGGCTCTCACACACGATTATCTGAATACATAGATATATTCGGTCACAACACTATCAACTCACATTAAACTTTCTCTGTGCATTTAAAATGCATCCCAAAAATTGCCTCCAATACAAATCCACAATTTGGAAACCCACAATGTTTAAATCCCTGAGCTGGTAATTTAAATACTGTGCGGAACCTACTTCTTCAAAGGGTTATAAAAACCCCAATGTATATAATGTGCCCCTTTATCAAACCATCATTTATGAGTGCGCTTTATTATATTTGACTTTGATAGAACTTACCAAAGTATCAACATACACTATGGTTGGCCAGACGTTCATACTGCCATCATAACTTTAACACTCTATACCTTGGTCAAAACCCGACATATCACGCCATACCTTATTTCATGATCTTCGGTCAATATTCAATAGCCATTAGTCCTAACGGTCTGCAAACTTCGCCATCACTCTGAATGTATTATATAACTTTACATAAAGCCGAATTGTGACTCTATGGTCCGGTGACATATATTATAACAGATATCAATCTTTGCAGCTATATATTATATATATTCGCAGTAGTAAAGATTCACTTTATCATATAATATATATACCAACATATGTATACTCCCCGAATCGAGTGTCATAAACATTAATATGAAACATAACTATTGATATTGCAAACTTTACCGCATACCATTCGATGATCCGGCGATCATCACGCAACCAAAGTGCACGTCGTTTAATTCTCTAAGTTCACGTGATGGAGTGGGTCCCAACACTTAACTCCCCTTCTCATCCTACGGTTGCAGGCTTATCACACACTCATCCAGTCCTACGGCTGATAGCAT